>JALPQI010005395.1:0-76299 GCA_025490895.1 Thaumatotibia leucotreta
GCTGCCCATCATCAATCTTTTATCAAATAATGGTCAATGACACTTCAATCCCTTAGTCGATTCTTACGACACCCGCAGGAGGAGTTGGAGTGGTGACAAATGTATTCTTACTGCCGTCACCACACGGCTAGGTTATATGTATGTAGATGAAAATATGTCTTTGAGCGCATATCGAATAGACACCGTTTCTGTAAAATATACCTAAAGTTAGTCGATCAGATCAGAAATTCTTTAAGACCAAGTTTTCCTTTGGGATGCCTAGTACTTGAAAACTGACGATAAATTATTGCACCCCAGCAACTTGTTTAAGTATTCTAAAATTCTTCCAGTTTATTAGTGTTCATATCCAATTTTATTTAAATAGAAATGTTAAAATGTTACTTTCATCCTATATTTTCAGATTATAAAGCTTGGTTTAGTGTCTTACGTTTTTGAGATCTTTGGGTAATAGTTATTTATTATACAAGGGGGCAAAGTTGTTGTTTAACTGTCGTGCCAATTGAGACCTGAGCTAGCGAAAGATTCCAAAATTGAGCCACGAGCGTAGCGAGTGGTTCAAAAACTGGAATCTTGAGCATTGCGAAGGTCTCAAGGCACGAGAGTTGAACAAACTTTGCCGCCAAGTGTAATACAACCTTTTTCCCCTCACTATCGCGAGGAAATATGATTACAAATCTCATCCAAATGTAAATTAACTTAAGAAACCATTTAAAACTCAATGTCGAAACGTATCGTAGAATACAGTTACTTCTGGAACTTAAATATAGCCAATGGCTTACAAAGTCACCCATGAGAAACGACCAATTTAACATGTGAGCTCCGATTACGCATGTTTACTACGGTCATACAGATCCACTTATACTAGACAGTAGGGGGCTATAGGAATTAGAGCAATGTCAAATTACTTTATTCACAAGTTGGTAAAAAGCGTTTTTACCCGCTCGTATTAAAGGATAAACGAGCGCTTTACGAGCTAGTGAGGGGAAAAATTGTAACGATACAAAAGTCCGTTACTTAATTAAACTTTATTATTTTTGTTTCATTTAGTTTTAGGTAATAATAATTACTCAATTTAGGATATTGGCGCGAATCACAAAGGAAATCATCAACGGTCAAAACCAAGCGACGCGACGGCTTGGCGCCAAAACATCGAAACCAAGGCCATCTTCTGTTAGTAACAGAGCGACGCTAGGAAGCGTCCCTCGAGAAAGCTTACTGCGCAGGTCAAACAAGACGCGACGCGTAAATTGGCGCTAGCGTTTGGCGCCTTTTAAGTACCCATTGCGCATGTCTGATTAATAGACGCTTCTGTTATGCGACGCTCGCAGCATCCATAGTAAGTGCGCAGGCGTGAAAAGGGCCGAACACAAACAAGGATTAGCGTCGGTAGACTAGGGTATATAAGGCAATGACGACGGGACGACGGGATCACTTTGAGTTGGAGATTGAAGAGTAAACTTTACATTACTTTGTTCCTAGGTAGCCTAAGTACCTAATTTAGATTCTAGATTCAGTGTAGTAATTCTGTCTGAGTGTCTAGTAAGCTATAGTGTTCAGGTAAATTGTTTAAACCCTGGTGAGTTGCACAATATTATTTATATTATTATCTATAATCGTGTTTTTATAATTGTGATATTTGTACGTAGGTAAATGCCTAATTTCTAGTTCATACAATGGTGAAACATGTAGTGGTTACATTAAACTTACCTCCCATTTATTGCTAGGTTCCGGAGTTAATACCTAAGCTCAAAGCTAGGTAATATTAACACAGTTTTATTTTCACAGAACTATTTAACTTATAGATATTTCCATTTACCATTTCACACCTTAATATACATGACGGAAGTTGTTCTCCACATTGTACTTTTAAATAGTATACTTAGGCCTCGGTCGTTTTGACCAGCCGCCGCCCGCCGCGTGCGGCCGACGACAGACGCCGGCCGCCGCGGCCAGCGTGTGAACTGGGTATTATGGTCGTTTTGAGATCGTAGCCGCGGCGGCCAATCGCGGCAGTTTCCGAGGGTTTTGTTTGTGAACGGACGTGTGTGATGGAAAAAACTATAGCATATCTACTGCTTAAGGAAGAAGAGGAGGAGGACTATCTAATAGTATTAAGAAAGCAGAAGAACAACATATTTAAATGTAGAAAAACGGAGGGTGCCTACAATATTTTGCTTCAAATTATTATCTTTGAAGTTTTTATCCTGCGAATCGTACAATATACTGTGCACTTTAACTAATTCAATCAAAAACTCGTGACTTTCCTTTGTAAATTTATCCATATTGTCCGAGCGTCCACACGCCGCAATGCTCCAAAATGACTAGAGACGCGGCGGCCAGCGGGCGGCAGCAGCGGGCGGCGCGGGGACGCCGCACGCGGCGGGCGAAAACGACCACTCCCGAACATTCCCGAATACACCATTCACACGCTGCGGCCGACTGGACGTCGTCGGCTGCGGCCGGCGGGTGAAAACGACCAAGGCCTTAAATACAGCTATGTATTAGGTATTTCACACAGTTAGACTAAGAATGTTATTATGGTGTTAGTAAATGAAAGGATTAATTTAAAGCAATAAGCTACAACACTCACACACACACACACGGTACGTATATTTGTTAAGTTAGTATATAACCAAGCCTTAATCTATTTTAATGTATCTTTCTTAAGTTAAAATAATATTTATACGAGTACAAGCTTCGGCGGTCGACAAAATGGCGGACGGGACGCGGGCTCGCGGCGCGATGCTCAGCCGCTGACTAGAGTGAATTCTATTTATAAATACATTCGAGTATGAAAGAACGAGACGCGAGATGCAGGGGTAAATTCTAGTTCCTAAGAGAGACAGAGATGGACGGCAGGTCCAGGGATACGTAACAGAGTGGCGGCGTTGAAGTTGTATCCCTTCGCGGGGAAGCGCTCGGGAGTCTAGCGTCAGTGACTAAAGGTCTTATCTTGATATTTCGATTATTTGAATAAATCGCGTATACCTACATAATCAATACCTAGATTGTATTGCTAATGAAAAAGGACCAAGGTTGGTTAGTTGGACGGTTATATTATTATTGTTTTGATTTTATCTGTGAATTATTTAAGTGTGCTTTATTATTTTATTTATCCTATGTATGGATTATTTAGTGCGAGATAGTTTTTGGGACAAAGTGAATTAATTGTTTTTCAATATAATTCTTGTTTGTGAAGTTTTAGGGTGGGAATTAATATAATAGTGAATGCTTCTTTCAGTACTTAACTAATTATGAGTTAATTGTCTATATTATTACTTATATGATCTTTATGTATGTGTTTAGTTAAAGTGGTAGTTAAAGAGCTTAGGCCCATAGTTGGGTAGGTCTCTGAACAAATGTGGAATGGTATAAGTAATAATATTGAACATATTTATTTGATAAAGTTTTACTGAATTAGTTGATAATACTAGTTTCTTGAAGATGGTTTGATGGACGAATAATTAACTTACATATATGATTAGTGGTTTGTTTTGATGTTTTGTTCAGGTGTACATTGTCTGGTTTGCGCTAAATGATCGTAACGTGATTTTAGGTACTGTTTTCTGCTATACTTGGAACGTAGGAACAGTACATGCATATAAACCTGTATTACAATGGTGTCTTGAATAGACTCAAACTTCAAACCTTGGTTAAGGCCAATTGTATTACGATACACATATACCCAAGGGTACATATTTGAACTACTCCTGATTTGCCATCTGATGGAACTGGAAAATTATGTTTTTGGAAAAAGAGGACCTGGACCCACAAAATATTTACCTTCCATATTGGTTCAGAATAGGTGAGCTTACCCCATCCTAAGGACCGGGTTAATTTGCAATGTCGAATAATCCTGAAATACGAATATAATAAGGGATCATGGTTCCTTTCACATCTAGTTCAAGAACTAGTACATACATAGTGTCACGACACTAATAATGAAATTAAATATTTCTTGTTCCAAGGAACTAATACATACAGTTTGACATAAACTGAATTCGCAAATTCACCCAACCGTATGTTCAAGCCGTGTTAGAATTGCAATAGTTAATAATAACTGTAATTCTATATCGGTGGGTAGGGGATATTATTTATATATTTTTTTAATACTTACAGGTTGTCTTTTATACTTAACTAAAACTTATCTTTATCTTTTACCTTTAACCACATGCCTTTTAACTTTACTAATTAACTTTAGCACTTTCTATAATACCTACTTATATTTGCCATATATTTGTGTTTGTTCTACAGCTACTACGATGTGTGTGTAATAATATTACCGTGATTTTAATAATAATAAATCATATTGTGTTTAAAGTACTTTTATTATTTCTCTCCTGTTATACTAGTGTTCTGAGTATTATATCATTTGTTAGGTCTTTACATTATCCTAATTAGGGCTTTTAGGTCTATAACTCTCACTCTTTGTTCAAGAATCTAGGTCATTACGTACAGCTACGGGGTCCTGCCGCTACTAAGACGATCACATCACTTTTTCTGGCCAAAATATTTATAGTCAAGACAGAATACCATAGAACCATAGCTTTATTAGGTAAACTTTTAGGGTTCCTTGAGGGTTTGTATTAGTACTGAGGGTTATCTAGCTTATAGGGTTTGATTTGTATGGGGTAGAGGGCTGTGTGTTTAGGTAGAAATAGGCTAGGACTTTTCAAGCGTTACAATTTGTGAGCCGTGATCAGGATGTAAATAAATAAATAAAAAGGTATTTATATGTAATTAGAGTAATTTATTAATCTTGTTTTACTTGTTTAGGTTGGTTCTCATTGGGTTCTGTCTTGCGAGTGACACGCAAGTGTCACAATTTGCTGCTGTGAAATGGATGCATTGAGTTGAGAGTTATGTAGTATTTAGATTTAGTGTTGCTATTATATTTTAAGTACAATTAGTTTCACTAGGTGTCAAAACTTTATAAGTTGGGGGGGCAAGTATTAAGTTGCATAAGCAGGTTATTAGGTAATTTATTGTTCCTATCTAAAGGGAAATCTTTGTTCTGTCTGTGTTTTCGCTACATATTCTGAACCTTTATTCTGTCTGTGATGTCATGTAATATTCTGAACCTTTATTCTGTCTGTTTTGTAATTTTAATATTCTAGGAGCAAATTAGGACTACAATTATGTCAATGCTAGGTTTATGAAATACAATTTTGTTATGTTATGTTTTGTTCCTTAGATATCCCTGACTTGGGAAAGCTGCAAACTCGAGTTCGATTCTCGACTGGAATAGTATGTGTATTATATCTGAGTTATCATTTTAGGAAGTATTTTAAGGAATTGAGGAATGCAGTGTGTAGGTATGTACGTATGCTGAACCACATCATCATCATAATTATCATCATCAAACAAAAGGATGAGCTGCTGTTTATAGGTTAGTCTTGTAGGGAATTTGAATAAGTATATTGTAAGTGTGTATGTATGCTAAAATACATCATCATCATCTTCACCATCATCATCATCATCATATCAGTCAAAAGGAGTCACGCTGCTGGATATTGTACTTGTTCAAGGATCTTCACAACTTTATGCTCTGTACTGTTGAGATTTTATAATTTAGGCTGTTAGGATTTTATAAACTAGCTACGTTAGGTTACAGTTAGAAATGTCTGTAGGTATCACTTAACTTCGCAGCACACGGCAATCTAAAAGCAGTAGATAGGAGAGTAGGAACTTTATAAAGCTTTTACACAGTATAACAGGAGCGAACATTAGTATATTTAGGAGAGATCATATTGGAAATCATAATGTAATTTTTGCTACTAACTTTCTAAGTTCCAGTGAAGTTTAAAGTTTGATTCTACAGCAAGGTGCAGATATATTGAAGAATAATATTATTGGAGCTGTACAGATGAAAGGAAGTTGAGAACGCCTAGCCGATTGACGGGAAATATATTTCCCATTATTTAATTTCATTAACTTTAGTTCCGTTTTAGATTTAGCATTGTGTATTTGATTATTTTGAAGATTATCTAGTAGGTGTAACTCAGTCTAACATGCGGGGGGGCATGTCAAGTGTACTATAAACTCGTGGGTTGTTCTGTTTAAATTTTATCATCATCATTTCAGCCATAAGACGTCCACTGCTGAACATATGCCATCTCTATGGATCTCAATCGACCTGTTTAATTTACCTTTAATTTATTGAAGTCTTGTCATTATTTTTTGGTATGTATGTATGTCATTATCATTCTTCTTCAATAATAACTACAGTATATCCTAACACAATAAAACTTGCAATGTCAGGGGGGCAAGAAGAAACAGGAGGTGACTTGAAATAGGGTTGTGTAAGATAATTCTAGAATGTGCCTTTTCCGTAGCATCTAATTTTAATATTATTTATTCATGTATCTGTAGTCGTAGGGTAAAATATCATAACCATTCATATTTTCACAGATTTCAAACTGAGCGTGATCTTGCAAAGTGACTATCAGGCAGACGAAGCTTTGTTAGTTTTCAAAGGAAAACTAAATATTTTTTGGTAAACATACATAGTTAAGTTCATTTTATGCGTGTAAGTAGAACTGTGTTTTATGAATAACTTGCGCGTAGAGACTTGCGACATGATAGTTTGCGTAAAACAAATAAGCATTTTGCGTAGTCTTTCTCACAAATGTTGGGGTATCTTGTATTTCACTTTGATGCATATTTTATTTTTGACTTACAGTTGCAAATATGGCGTAACTTAAAATAGATTGGCAATTAGCGTAACTTTTATTTCAGTTTGATTACTTATTTCAGATTTCTAACTAAGCAAATTTGGCGTAATATACATATTTGGCGTACAAAATTAAAGCGTAAAGATCGAATCATAGTAGTTGCAGTAGTATACTTTAGTATAAGTTAGTTATATAAGGATTTACTTGAAGGGTATTCCGTTCGCTAATATATCATAGCTATCTCAATTAAAAGTTAATTTCTTTTGATATAACAGATAGTATGATAAAGTTCTTCAATTGTCATTATTCCTATAGGGTTTGCAATTTTGAACGAAACTGTGCGATAAAGTGTATGAGGAAGGGCGAAGGATGAAGTATGAAATTACTAATGGGTATGTAAATTAGATGATGGATGAATATTTGGATGAAAGTATGAGTTGATGAATGACCTTGATTAAGTTTAAATGAGTTTCCTCATAATTGCGAGTCTTGCGAATGATGACAACGGTTATTGTTATTTGAAAAGGGGAAATATACAATAATGTGTTATCAATGGAACATTGGTGCTAGGCTAAATATCATACCTTTAATAGGTAAGTTCTTTTTGATGACACAATACTTTACAAGAAGCTAATCTCTATTCGTCGGAACACTCTCTATGAACAAGTGAGAATAGCAGACACAGCATTTCTTTTATTGTCTATCTGGAACCATCCGGGAACCATCAGTGCATATACTTATGGATTATATCCGTATGGATAAATCTGTATTGTATATTGTATTGATTAAGCTGTCTAATCGTGTGAGAACGAAGTTCACTTCTGTGTCTTAGTTCTTCCAACATGGGGCCGGGGCACACCCGATGTGGGGATGCTTGTCTATCCTTCCGGGTCGCGGTTCTTCTAGAGCCGTATGGTAAGTGCGAGCCGACATTGTCAGATTGGTATAAGAAAGCTTATCTGATCAACATTGGCATTGACCTGTGTATCGTTCCATATAGTGGTTGTTTACTCAGATGGATTCCACACGACAAACCGAGTGGAAGGCATAGGGGTACCTTTTTGATTTAGGTTTGATAAAAATAACTCAATACTTGAAACTTTAAAATGGGTTTCTCACATCATAAAACTTTTATGTGAATTATAATTAAAAGCCCAGCACAAATAAAATTCAACACTGGGATGAATGGAGACTTGTGAATAAGAATCGTAAATTATTGTTTAATGAATTAGTATATCTTTTGAAATTAGAATATTTTCTAATTTCATAAATGCTGTTAACTTTCTTATTTGGAAATAGAGAACTACATACGCCAAGAATGGGAGAAGTTGGTTTTTGGTGAGGATAATGAATTGTATTTTGTTCACTGGGAGAGAATAATATAATTGTTGGAGGTTACCTGGAATAGAAAGGCTTTTCCATTTTGATGAGGGGCTCTCGTAGGTTCATTACGTCTGGGCAATGTAGATGGTGGGGTCGCCAGCCGGGCTATGTGGCTATAGACTCTAAATGAAGATGCGAGAGATCTACTAATAGGGTACGTCAGCCTCACAACCTGGCGCTTCTATTGGAATGGGAATTCATGGCCGAGAACAATTTGACTCATGGGACAAAATACTTTAAGTTCATGATTCGAACTAGATAATTAATTTTCTTTCAATTATTGGTCACTTCACACACCACATTAACATTGGGGGGAAAATGACAATAACTGTATATGTAAATACTTTGGAATACCTTCAGCATGTTGTAATACTAAGTCTGAGACTTAAATATTTAGTTTAAATTAAATATTTTTGTGTTTCCTTTACATTATTTGTTTTTTTTTATTTTTAACATTTGAGCTCCGAGTCAGTCAATTCATTCCTTACCTCTATGCTCAAATGTGGGGGGCAAATGTAACGATACAAAAGTCCGTTACTTAATTAAACTTTATTATTTTTGTTTCATTTAGTTTTAGGTAATAATAATTACTCAATTTAGGATATTGGCGCGAATCACAAAGGAAATCATCAACGGTCAAAACCAAGCGACGCGACGGCTTGGCGCCAAAACATCGAAACCAAGGCCATCTTCTGTTAGTAACAGAGCGACGCTAGGAAGCGTCCCTCGAGAAAGCTTACTGCGCAGGTCAAACAAGACGCGACGCGTAAATTGGCGCTAGCGTTTGGCGCCTTTTAAGTACCCATTGCGCATGTCTGATTAATAGACGCTTCTGTTATGCGACGCTCGCAGCATCCATAGTAAGTGCGCAGGCGTGAAAAGGGCCGAACACAAACAAGGATTAGCGTCGGTAGACTAGGGTATATAAGGCAATGACGACGGGACGACGGGATCACTTTGAGTTGGAGATTGAAGAGTAAACTTTACATTACTTTGTTCCTAGGTAGCCTAAGTACCTAATTTAGATTCTAGATTCAGTGTAGTAATTCTGTCTGAGTGTCTAGTAAGCTATAGTGTTCAGGTAAATTGTTTAAACCCTGGTGAGTTGCACAATATTATTTATATTATTATCTATAATCGTGTTTTTATAATTGTGATATTTGTACGTAGGTAAATGCCTAATTTCTAGTTCATACAATGGTGAAACATGTAGTGGTTACATTAAACTTACCTCCCATTTATTGCTAGGTTCCGGAGTTAATACCTAAGCTCAAAGCTAGGTAATATTAACACAGTTTTATTTTCACAGAACTATTTAACTTATAGATATTTCCATTTACCATTTCACACCTTAATATACATGACGGAAGTTGTTCTCCACATTGTACTTTTAAATAGTATACTTAAATACAGCTATGTATTAGGTATTTCACACAGTTAGACTAAGAATGTTATTATGGTGTTAGTAAATGAAAGGATTAATTTAAAGCAATAAGCTACAACACTCACACACACACACGGTACGTATATTTGTTAAGTTAGTATATAACCAAGCCTTAATCTATTTTAATGTATCTTTCTTAAGTTAAAATAATATTTATACGAGTACAAGCTTCGGCGGTCGACAAAATGGCGGACGGGACGCGGGCTCGCGGCGCGATGCTCAGCCGCTGACTAGAGTGAATTCTATTTATAAATACATTCGAGTATGAAAGAACGAGACGCGAGATGCAGGGGTAAATTCTAGTTCCTAAGAGAGACAGAGATGGACGGCAGGTCCAGGGATACGTAACAGAGTGGCGGCGTTGAAGTTGTATCCCTTCGCGGGGAAGCGCTCGGGAGTCTAGCGTCAGTGACTAAAGGTCTTATCTTGATATTTCGATTATTTGAATAAATCGCGTATACCTACATAATCAATACCTAGATTGTATTGCTAATGAAAAAGGACCAAGGTTGGTTAGTTGGACGGTTATATTATTATTGTTTTGATTTTATCTGTGAATTATTTAAGTGTGCTTTATTATTTTATTTATCCTATGTATGGATTATTTAGTGCGAGATAGTTTTTGGGACAAAGTGAATTAATTGTTTTTCAATATAATTCTTGTTTGTGAAGTTTTAGGGTGGGAATTAATATAATAGTGAATGCTTCTTTCAGTACTTAACTAATTATGAGTTAATTGTCTATATTATTACTTATATGATCTTTATGTATGTGTTTAGTTAAAGTGGTAGTTAAAGAGCTTAGGCCCATAGTTGGGTAGGTCTCTGAACAAATGTGGAATGGTATAAGTAATAATATTGAACATATTTATTTGATAAAGTTTTACTGAATTAGTTGATAATACTAGTTTCTTGAAGATGGTTTGATGGACGAATAATTAACTTACATATATGATTAGTGGTTTGTTTTGATGTTTTGTTCAGGTGTACATTGTCTGGTTTGCGCTAAATGATCGTAACGTGATTTTAGGTACTGTTTTCTGCTATACTTGGAACGTAGGAACAGTACATGCATATAAACCTGTATTACAATGGTGTCTTGAATAGACTCAAACTTCAAACCTTGGTTAAGGCCAATTGTATTACGATACACATATACCCAAGGGTACATATTTGAACTACTCCTGATTTGCCATCTGATGGAACTGGAAAATTATGTTTTTGGAAAAAGAGGACCTGGGCCCACAAAATATTTACCTTCCATATTGGTTCAGAATAGGTGAGCTTACCCCATCCTAAGGACCGGGTTAATTTGCAATGTCGAATAATCCTGAAATACGAATATAATAAGGGATCATGGTTCCTTTCACATCTAGTTCAAGAACTAGTACATACATAGTGTCACGACACTAATAATGAAATTAAATATTTCTTGTTCCAAGGAACTAATACATACAGTTTGACATAAACTGAATTCGCAAATTCACCCAACCGTAGTAGTAGTGTATGTTCAAGCCGTGTTAGAATTGCAATAGTTAATAATAACTGTAATTCTATATCGGTGGGTAGGGGATATTATTTATATATTTTTTTAATACTTACAGGTTGTCTTTTATACTTAACTAAAACTTATCTTTATCTTTTACCTTTAACCACATGCCTTTTAACTTTACTAATTAACTTTAGCACTTTCTATAATACCTACTTATATTTGCCATATATTTGTGTTTGTTCTACAGCTACTACGATGTGTGTGTAATAATATTACCGTGATTTTAATAATAATAAATCATATTGTGTTTAAAGTACTTTTATTATTTCTCTCCTGTTATACTAGTGTTCTGAGTATTATATCATTTGTTAGGTCTTTACATTATCCTAATTAGGGCTTTTAGGTCTATAACTCTCACTCTTTGTTCAAGAATCTAGGTCATTACGTACAGCTACGGGGTCCTGCCGCTACTAAGACGATCACATCACTTTTTCTGGCCAAAATATTTATAGTCAAGACAGAATACCATAGAACCATAGCTTTATTAGGTAAACTTTTAGGGTTCCTTGAGGGTTTGTATTAGTACTGAGGGTTCTCTAGCTTATAGGGTTTGATTTGTATGGGGTAGAGGGCTGTGTGTTTAGGTAGAAATAGGCTAGGACTTTTCAAGCGTTACAAAATATTTTTTATGACTATACCTAATACTAAGTATATTGATTTAAACTTTCACGATTATCACTCATCATATTTTAACGACAAACGCCCTCATTCATTCATTTTTTCATGCCCGAAACGTCAGGATAATTAAACGTAACGCGATTCCAACTAATATTATTTTTAAATCTATTCGAATTTGAATATTATACAGCAGTGTAGTTACACAGGGTCTCCCAAAACTTCGGGACATAAAGGGGAAGTACCGTAAATATCTTAATATATAGGATATTTTGGCTTAAATAAGGCTTTATTAATGTTATTTTTAAAAGCTAGTACATAATACTAAGTTAGTAAGACAAACCTCGTCTGGAAATCGAACCCACTCAAATATGAATAACGAAAACACCTCCTGTTTTATGCTGCCAATTGAGGCCATGCTCCTAAAGAAACAATTCTTCTAAAGTAACTTAAGTAACATAGTAACTCAGAAGAAATGAATAGGGTTAAATGGCTAAAATTAATGATTGTTCTTCATACCTCTAAAAATAGCTACTTTTCGTACAAAACCTATGAATGCAGTATTACTCGCTATTGAAAATAAGATAGTCTCTTTTACGAAAACAGTCTATCAAAAATTTTTAGAGTAAATGCTTTCACTTCATGTCACCCGGTATGCCTACTAAATTTTATCTCCAGCTTTGTTCACGTAGGCGCGAAAATACGTCAGACAAATACGACATTCGCGGGTGAAGCCATGTTCGTGCTGCAATTAAACCCGACAAAGACGACAAAGCCTCAAGTACCTTCCCAAAGAAAATTGTGGAATATACCCACATCAACCGTTGTATTAGACGTCAAAATATAAAGACCGGAAAGATAATTGAAATGGCCTCTTTCTCACCAAAAGGGGAAAGATAATTTGTTAGACTATTATTCAAATTGGGAAGATAAATAATATATTCTTTAGCTGTATCTAAAGGATAAAAGTAAAACACAATAAGGTTTTAAGTTGGTTTATTACCTTAAGCCTTGGGTTCACTTCAAATCAAATCAAATAGTTTATTTGTACAACATAGGTAGGTTACAGGTGTTACGAATGTAATATAATATTGAACGCTATGTCGTGCCTGTTGGCATACAAATTTAGTTTTAGTTACTTGAGTTAAGACTATTGATATTTTTATTAGTCTTAGCGTAAAAATATATCTGTATGCTTAGCACATGATTGGTATGTCAGTTTGTTGCCGCGAGATAGATTTTCCATCTTTTATTAACTATATGAATAAAAGAGGGATGGATAGTCTATCTCGCGGCGACATATTGTCGCATTGATCCTGTGCTAAGCCTCCTTCCTGTACGTTTTTCACGATGTGTGTCAAAGACGTCAAATGACTATGGAAAGTCAGCCATATTTGTTTAAATTTATTTTGGATTCTACTGGCGAATGGTATATTCAAAAGTAAGCGTCTAACGCGAGCACAATAATGCCCATAATATTTGAACATTGTACTGTGGTAGGCGGGACACAATGTTTTGTAAAACACCGCGGGTGTCCGCTTAAAATCGTTGACAAATTCAAACATAACCAAAACTTTGACCACGGCTATTTTAAATCAAATTTTAGGTTAAGTTTTCTTGAAAGGTAGTTTCTTATGACGTGCAACTGCAGTGCTTTCTTTATTTGTAACCTTTGAATCAGTAACGTTTTCTTAAAAATGGTATGCAAAGTGTACTTTTACGGTAACAAATTAGGTTGTAAAGCCCTTTGTTTATGGTCAATCCAAAATACCAAACATAACAAAACAAAACATACACAAATCGAGTTAGACCTACAGTAAGCTCTATTAAGGCTTGTGATGTGGGTAAGTACCAAGCGACGATATTTATAATAGATAGAATAGATAAATACATATACTTAGACAGCCACGACTAGGGAACAAATATTTGTGATAAGTAAATACACATAAAATAAAATGTGATTAATAACATATCAGTACATGAAGACTTATGAATCTTTCATAAAGAAGAAACAAAAAACAGTTTTTATTATAATTAATTTCATTATTCGTAATAAAAATGTATTACCTACTCAGATATCTGTTTTTTTCTCCCAAGGTAGGTTTAAACATTATATTCAGCCCGCAAAAAGACCTTTCCCATACATCGTCAGTAATGTACTATAAAAAATATACTTTAACGGACGTTACAACCTCGTAGTATAATCCAGTAGACAAATATACATATTTAATGTCGTTCCAAGCCAAAAGGAGGCGAGATGCGTCCTTTTGAGTTACCATGGCATAACTATTATATTATATTGTAATATTATTTAATGTAGCGTAAAAACACCGCACCGACCCGTGTAGCTACTAAAATACCCGCCGTCTGAGTCTAATAAGCTTGCTGGCCTTAAGACATTTGAATTATACCTAGTACGTTTTATAATATCGTTTAGGTATACATATACAGGGTGTAATCGATAAGTGTTTACAGACCATAATTCCGTAAATGTGAGAGATATCAAAAAACTTTTAACTGATATCGAAAGTACGTTACACAACGAGTAAAATTACATTAACAACTTTTTCTAAATATATGAAGTAATATTAAAAATACTAACTTAAAACGCTCCCATACATTTTAGTATGACGACTTACAGCCTTAAAGAATGTCGGGTGTCGTAAGAGATAAAACTGTTAGAGATTCGTTATTTGTAGGAATACATTGTAATGAAATAATAATACCACCGTTTATGGAATAATTAATCTAACAATTATTCTTAATAAGAAAATTTTCGTATTAAACTAGTCTTTGAACGAACGGTTACGTACTAAATGTATTGGAGGGTTTGAAGTTAATATTTGATATATTTTTGATTTTATTTCAAAAAAGTTATTAGTGTAATTTTACTCGTTGGGTAATGCACTTTTGATATCAGTTATTTTTTTTCTGATATCTCTCATATTTACGGAATTATGGCCTGTAAACACTTATCGATTACACCCTGTATAGTTTCGAGAACTCCGAAACGGGGATTTTAGGAAAAATTAAAAATAGGGTATACTCTGAGTCCTGAAATCTCACTGAAAACGGGGAAGGACTTATGTTTTGTTGGTAACTTGTATGTATATAATAGATTGATGCAAACAAATGCTTAAATAGGTACATAGAAATCAACGATTACCAAGTCACAAATATTTGTAATAAACACACAAACAAATGCCCTCGCCGGTTCGAACCCGGAACCTCCTACTTCCTAGGCGTGTTCACTACCGACTTAGCTTTGGAGGACGTATTTACTGTTATTATTGCCCAGTTGCCCACGTATAAACCCTTCAATCTTTCTGACCTAATCTTTTGCAGTCCCGACAATTAAATCTAGTTTCTAAGTCAGTAAGTTTACGACTTAATCCGTAACACAGTTAAGCTAAATGCCCTCAATGTGTTACAATAAACAAGATACTTAAACAAATGAGGTGAAGTTCACGGAGCTATCTCACAGACTATAGGATAGTACGTGCCCGTGAATCAATCCCGCGTATTCCCATCAGAGTTACAACTTTACTCGTACAAACTCGTAACCAACTTAAACAATCAACTGTGTATGGGGACTGCCGTCTCTCAAGTTATGATGTGTTATGAATAGCGTACGCGCATTTTCCACATAGGGGTCAGTGGAGTCGATATTAAGTGCTTACTTTTATGATTTTAATATATATTTATTTTCAATCTAACTAATCTACATAAATTATAAATATTAGATGTCATATACCAAAGAAAAACGACCAAGATCACGTAATGTCCGAGGTGGGGATCGAACCCACGTACTCAGCTTTCGCGGCTGATGCCTGTACCCCTCGGCCACTCGGGCTTAGCAACCACCGGTGTAATTTCTCGGGTCAAAGGCGCCTAGCCTTGGATTGCATATACCCGAAAGCTGAGTACGTGGATTCGATCCCCACCTCGGACATTAGGTGATCTTATTCGTTTTTCTTTGGTATACGACATCTAATATTTATAATTTATATAGTATTAAGTAGTGTGACTCATTATCATCATCATCATCAGCCTATGATAGTCCACTGCTGGACGTAGGCCTCTCCTATTAACTATGCGTATAGACGCATTAGGAGGTAAATGCCCATAATCGCCACGTTGGGCAAGCGGATTGGCCATCGCAGGAATGTGTCCACTATGATGACTCTGCTGCCCATTATCAATCTTTTATCAAATAATGGTCATAATAGTTATCAATTCGCTCGTTCATTTTATATTCGCATGACCTTGACCTAACAAAGTTAATAGATTTAGACAAACCTCAGCAATTCGTATTTCAATTTAGTTTCAATGTTAAACCTCAGCTTTCGTCTCTTTTATTGAGTTCGGTCTATTGGTTTGGGTCACAGGATGCTTAGCCAAGTTGCGAATCGCTAACGCTTAGTAGCGTATCGTAGTTTTCCCTCCCTATCACTCTTGCATATTAGTGCGACAAAGACAGCTAGCTGCCTTTCGATTACCATAAGCGTTAGCGATTGGCAACTTGTCTAAGCACAGATCTGCTACCGCGACATTCGGGGATTTGTCTCTCTGTCACTCCAATGAAGGCGTCATTAGAGTGACAGAGAAAAATCCCCGCAATTTTCGGATTTCGTAGTTCGCGGTAGGGCGACAGATCTTAAAACTATGTCGGTAAATTCAAATTCATTATCTATTTGCTTTGAGGTTACCAATTCATTGGAAATGGGGTTTAGTTTACAGACATTTTGTTTTACTTCTGCTCCATGGTGGTTCATAAAACAAAATTAATCTAATCGTCTACACAGAGCGTGATACTTAACCTTTTGGACGCCAAAGACCGATATATTGGCAGCGCAGGTTCACCGCCTAGGACCGATATATAAGTCCTGGTCCACAGAGCTACACGCACGTGCGTAAAGCTCAAATTCAGATTTGACATTTTTTTGACGTGGCGTCTTAGTGGCCGCTTTTGTATTTAACGTGGTGGCAAAAAGGTTAACCGCATAAAGAGATACTCTCACCGGGATTCAAACCTGGGACCTTCAGCTTTCATATCATAAAATAGCCACTTTTAAATATACATATTTACCCATGCCCATGTGTCAGGAAACACACAATATGTAACAGTTCCTTATTAACACATAAATACATACATTTGTGTAAATACTCTTTGTATTAATAAAGCATATAGGTACATATGCACTGTATTAAACAAAGTTATTGTATTAAAATTCATATCATATGTAAACGAACCTTGAAATAATACATAATTTATATGTGTGATGTTCACACTATCGATTACATTAATTGCAGAATTCCTTGTCAATTCTCCTTTATCCACATCCACGCCAAATCAAAGTTAAACGAATCATATTCTGTGACGAATCTTTACTGCTTTTTTTGCTGGTGGTAGGGCCTCGTGCAGGGTCCGTCCGGATAGCTACCACCGTCTTACCCGTTAACCTGCCGCTAAATAGCTGTGATTGCACTGCTGTGTTTCGGTTTGGGGGCTTACCCCCAAATTTATAAGATAGCCGGTGTAATTACTGGCATAGACAGAGGCAATACATCTAAGTTCTCAGGGTAGGCAGTGCATAGGCGATTTTTTTATCACTATGCCCATGGGCCTCAGTTCCTGTTTTCCATCAGGTGGGCTGAGAGCTCAGTTGTCTACCTTCGTCACATAAAAAAAACTAGGCCACGCTTAACACTTGAAGAGTGTCTTTTCAAAAGAGCTTATGAGAGTGGAAACTCTGTCAACAAGGGTTTTTTTTCTATGTTTTGCATAAGAGAATAATATCTATTGACAAAGTGCAATAACCCTTTTAAAAAGACACTCCTCACTTTGAAATTGTCATTCACAATATCCACACAACTAATACATTATTGGAATAAGAAGAAGTGTTAGTACGTAATTTAATAATATTTGCAGATGTTACATAGGTACTACAAGAAAATAAAAATACATTTTAGTCATTTCCCCCTACCCCTCATGTCATTCCTGGTGCAAAAGTGCCCATAACGCTAGCAGCGTTTTGCCGCGTTGTATAACAATAGAGAGCTTTTGCACCAGAAACGACTCAGAGAAGAAGTTATATTTTATTTTTTTAACAATATACTCCGCTCCGCGGACTCTTCCGGAAGAAACCGGTCAAGTGCGAGTACATTTGACTCACGCACCGAGAGATCCATATACAAACATTACTTACCTGGGTGTTTAGACAATTGCTAACGCTTAATCGTCAATCGTAAACGAAAGGCAGCTTACTGTCTTTGTCGCACTAATATGAAAGAGTGACAGAGAGGGAAAACTATGATACGCTATTAAACGTTAGCGATTGGCAACTTGGCTAAGCATCCTGGCCTACTATTACTGATATTACGCAACTGTATGCGTATACAGTGTTATTAGGTCCTGCCACTACTACTGCACCTCAAATTATCAAATGACTACCAAATCCCTTTATCGATATCGATGAAATTCCATACTTGTAGAAGCCACGTTACATTAATTCTTATTCAAGATGTGTCAATAAAATTCGGTATAAATTTCGTATAAAATACAGTACTAACGTCTTCATTTATAATTTGACAATCTATAGAGTAAGGTAAGTGAGTCTTGATTTTATAGCTCACAATAAAATCGTTTAATGTTTAAAACAAGTGTTGACTGAAGCCTAACGAATTGCTGGCGGGTCGGTAGCAAATAAAAAACCGGCCAAGAGCATGTCGGGCCATGCTCAGTGTAGGGTTCCGTAGTTATTCAAAAACGGCTGGGCTGATAATGTTCGATTCATGATTTTTTTCATATTTTTTGGACCTACGGATCAAAAGTTACACACATTTTTTTTTCTTCATATTTTTTTTAGTTTTTATTGTACCACTTTGTTGGCATGATTAATATGTATACCTGTACCAAATTTCAGATTTCTAGTATTAAAGAACAGACGGACATGGCGAAACTATAAGGGTTCCGTTTTTGCCATTTTGGCTACGGCGGAACCCTAAAAATGTGTATATAGATAAGGCCTTAATCAATATAAAAATCACAATCGTCTCCATTGTGCTACGAAAGTTATTCATACTAACTATATGGTATAATCTGTCCAACAATATTTATTTGTAAGAAGGCGGCCTTATAAAATGTATTCGCGTATTGTTGACTGCTCATAGAAAATTTAAATTTGTTGCCATTTTTCACTGCCAAAAGTACATACAGAGCTTTACTTTGTATTTAAATATTTACCAAACTGGTTACTGGCGTAATTTAAAGTCGATATTTGCTCGACATGTTTCGTTCCATTTCCACTTTAAATTACGTGAGTAACCCGTTTGATAAATATTTAAAAAAATATGTTTGAGTCTCACTTTAGTTACAATTTTAACTTTGTAATACAAAAAAAAATCAGTTTTCATCCTTATCCACTCAATTGCTCTTGGTAACTGTGGTTACCAGCTGTCACTCTTATTTTACATAGGAATAAAGCTCAACTAAATGAGTGGTTATAGTAGTTACAATTTACAGATGGATATTTTCAACTACGTCATATCGTCGGCCGAAGTTGCTTTAGTACCCAAGCTGGTGAAACTCATACAGTTGGCTCTGGCGGCTTTGACAGTTCTGCATTTGGGTGCCGACAACTATCCCCCTCAGGCTACGGTGCTCGGTAAATCGGTCAATCACTCTTTTCTTCTTACCCGTTGCTGGGTAAATCTATGCGATTTTTTACGCGTTTTTATTGTTCATTACCATCACCACTTTATTTTCCGTTTTATAAAAGCAAACGAGACTATTATGCCAGAATAACAGACAAACATGCGTCTGCTACAAGATAACCGAAAATGACTCCACTATTTTTACGCAGTTCGTCAATAATTTGGGAATGGTAATGACTCGATTGGTGCGACATAGAATAATCGCATAGAACTGCTATGCTTACGTTCTCTTGGAACCCCCTTAAAATCGCAGTTTAATAGTATTTGTGAATATTACTGTTCATATTGTGTGATTTTAATAATAATAATAAATATGCTTTATTGCACCACAAAGAAAGAAAACAAAATACAGAACAATTAAATACAAAGGTAGCAACAGGCGGTCTTATCGCTATAAGTGATCTCTTCCAGACAACCTTGGGGTAGCAGGAGATAAAAGAAACAGAAATCATTAACAACGGGCAGTGCATGAGCAAGATAGTATACTAAAAATAAAATAAATACACATACATTTAGGAAAAACATAAATAAATACAGAATATAAATACATACTATATACTTAGACAAATATACAGGGTGTTTGGTTAGCGGTGTCGGAGCTTTTAAGGGCTTAAACTACAATCAATTTTATCGATAAATTACCATACAATTTTTTTTTTGTTCGAACTATAATTAAATGGCGGCCATTTTAAAATTTCAAACAGACGAATACGGGCGCACGTGATATTTCTGGAATTATACGTTTGTTATCGGTCCTTTCCTTGCAAAAAAAATCTCGTTAGAGAGCTCATTAGATAAGCAAACTAATTAAGCTAATCTTTTGACTCAACTTTTTGAACAACAAGGCTAAAAAACATTTTTTTTATTCAAAATAGTAAAAAATTCACCTTAATTTTTCAATTAATTTAATTTTGCATGAAAACTAGGTCGTTAAGATAGGTTTTTGGTATTGTTATTTATTAGTACAGTATGTTAGCTAAAAAATAACACCATAATTACAGTTATACCTTAAGTACTTTAGGAATTACAAGTGCTCAAACATACACCAAAACAGCTGCATTTAGCGTTCCCGATGCAAAATCCATAAACAAATGAATGTCAGCAGTGTACTGACTAGTGAAGTGGCCGCCTTCCATCCATCCAGTGCATGTTTGAGCACTTCTAATTCCTAAAGTACTTAAGGTATAACTGTAATTATGGTGTTATTTTTTAGCCAACATACTGTACTAATAAATAACAACACCAAAAACCTATCTTAACGACCTAGTTTTCATGCAAAATTAAATTAATTAAAAAATTAAGGTGATTTTTTTACTATTTTTAGTTAAAAAATTTTTTTTAGCCATGTTGTTCAAATAGTTGAGTCAAATTAAGCTAATTAATTAGTTTGCTTATCTAATAAGCTCTCTAACGAAATTTTTTTTGCAAGGATAGGACCGATAACAAACGTATAATTCCAGAAATATCACGTGCGCCCGTATTCGTCTGTTTGAAATTTTAAAATGGTCGCCAATTAATTATCGTTGGCACAAAAAAAAAAATTGTATGGTAATTTATCGATGAAATTGATTGTAGTTTAAGCCCTTAAAAGCTCCGACACCGCTAACCAAACACCCTGTATATTAAATAAACATTATCCAAAATACACATTCAGTACATAAAAATAAGATTTTGTTGGAGTGTAAAGCATTTTAATAAACACTGAATGCAGATGGTGACCAGTTTGATTTCATCGTGGTGGGTGCTGGCTCGGCCGGGGCGGTGATCGCAGCCAGGCTCTCAGAGGTTACAGACTGGAAGGTTCTGCTCATCGAAGCTGGAGATAATCCACCTGTCGAGTCTGTGGTAACGTATCCATTTTTTTCAGCTAATTTAGGTACCTATTTTATTACCAGGAATAAATTTTGAGAGACTTAAGTCTCACAATTTTTTTTAACGTTAATAACTTTCTTTACATTGGTCATACGGCCGTGTGGTGACGGTAGTAAGAATACATTTGTCACCACCCCAACTCCTCCTGCGGGTGTCGTAAGAGTCGACTAAGGGTTTGAAGTGTCACTGACCATTATTTGATAAAAGAATGATGATGGGCAGCAGCGTCATCATAGTGGACACATTACTGCGATCGTCAATCCGCTTGCCCAGCGTGGCGATTATGTGCGTCTATACCCGCGCGTGATTGGTCCCACATACTATGAGCGTCTACCCTCTGAATTGCGTATAGAAACATCTGACGAAACATTTGAGCGTCAACTGAGATACCTTTTATTGAAAAATCCACTGTATTCTGTTCACGAGTATATGTGTTTGACATTCGACAAAGTAAATTAAATTGTTTAAATTATTATTATTATCCATTATTGTTTTGTAACTAGTTTATATTTAGCACATGACGATCACTAAGAGATACTAGCATTTTAATTAATTTTATTATTATTATTTATAATTATGTTTTGACATGCATTGAATATTGTTGACATAGGATTAATTGGCACGTTTTAAATTGTATCTCGTTGTTTTGTATTTTTTATTAGTTCATGTTATTTTATTTTATTACCTGACGATCATAATATAAATTCATGTAGATTTGTTTAAGACAATTTATAGTGTAAATTTATATTATGAGAATAAATATCTAAATCTAAATCTAAAAATCTATACGCATAGTTAATAGGAGAGGCCTACGTACAGCAATGGACTATAATAGGGCATTTCTCAGAGCGTAAACGGACATCTCATTCATCTGGTTACATTTTTTTGGAAGTGGCTGAATGATTTGAGGTTGGTTTTGGTTGTCTTATAGAGAAACGGGTGCTGTATCTGACGACCGAAAATGGTACCAAAATATGCAGCCACTTCCAAAAAAAAGTGACCAGATGAATGACATGTCCGTTTACGCTCTGAGAAATACCCATTAGGCTGATGATGATGAAGATGATGATATTGGTCATAAAATATTTCATAATTTGATTGAACTTAAGTAGCTTGTAAAAAATATCATCAACAGCCCACAGTCGTTCACTAACTGCAGTGCTGGACATAAGCCTTCCCAATTTGCACCGCCATCCTCAGCTATCCGTATCCAAACACTTTCCGTCACTTTTTTCAGATCGTCGGTCCACCAGCGAGCCGTTCGCCATCGCGATTTGTACAAAATGCTTCACGAAAATTATGTGAAATGTTTCTATATTTATTTATTGCAGATTCCTGGCTTGTTCCCATTTGTAGACTACTCTATGGCTGACTGGAATTACTACAGTGAAGATGATGGGTACTCCTGTCAAGCTCACAAAACAAAAAACGTCCATCTCACCCGAGGCAAGATGCTGGGAGGCTCCAGCGGTGCCAATTACATGTACTATGTGCGAGGAAATAAGGCTGACTACGAGAACTGGGTACAGTCAGGAGGTATTGGCTGGGACTGGGACAACGTGACCCATTATTTCAAGAAGAGTGAAGGACTCAAAAGTCCTGAAATCTTAGAAGCTGGATCAGCTGAATTGCATAATACTGAAGGCCCTTTAGGAGTCTCACTCCTTTCTTGGGATAACGAAACTATGGATTCACTTGCATCTTATCTGAATGCATTTGGTGAAAAACATAAAATCCTTATAGATACAAATGGCCATGAGCAAATTGGATATTCACTTCCTCCGTTCACAGTATATGACAAAAAACGCCAAAGCACGGCGGTGTCTTTCCTTCGGCCGATAAAATCCCGTGAGAATTTATTTGTCCTGAAGAACACATTATGCAGGAAAGTACTTTTCAATAAAAATATGAGAGCTACTGGGGTAGAAGTTAAGTTGCCAAATAAAGAAATTATCAGCATATATGCTAGCAAAGAAGTAATCTTATCTGCTGGTGCTATCAATACACCGCAACTGCTAATGCTATCGGGAATAGGACCAGAAAACCATTTGACGGATATGGACATTGAAATACTGCTAGACTCACCACAAGTCGGCCAAAACTTACAAGATCATGCTTATTTCTTAATAATACTAACAGGCAAAAAAGGCATTCAATCTGCGCCACAAAATCTTAAGTTATTAACTAATTTGGATCAATTCCCGATTCCTGCTATAACGGGGCACATTTCTTTATCAGAGGCCAGCACAGTTCCAGATTATCAAGCGCAAGTTTATCCTGTCCCAGCTGCTTCTTTGTTCTCTACTCTCGTTTGTTCTTACGTATTTGGGTTGGATGATCAGATCTGTAAGGCAGTTGCGCAGGCGAGTCAAAAACAGGAAACTCTAGTAGCCGCACTACCACTGCTGCATCCCGAGTCCAGAGGGCGTATCGAGTTGAGAAGTAAAAACCCGGAAGACAAACCAAAAATATACCTCAACTACTATGAGAAGGACGCAGATTTGGACATACACGCGAAAATTGTAAAGCATTATCTAGGTGTTTTAGACAGCGAGTATATGAGAAGCGTTAATTCTGAAGTAGTGAATATACGAGTGCCTCAATGTGCTAATATTGAATTCAACACTCATGAATATTGGAAGTGCCACGCCTTAAATACAGTTTCGACTCAGTGGCATCCGGCAGGAACTTGTATTATGGGTGTTGAGGGTAAGAGTGTGGTGGACCCCGAGTTGAGAGTACGAGGCGTTACAGGGTTAAGGATTGGTGATGCCAGCATAATGCCGACACTTACCAGTGGCAATCTAAATGCACCATGTATTATGATTGGGGAGAAGCTAGCTGATATGATAAAACGCACATACGGTCAATAGTTTGTTACAAATGGTATTAAAATCAACCGCACTTAGACAAAATTAACCGGTTTGAAAAAGATCGTTAATATGTATAGCATAATAACAATTCGATTATTTCGTAGCATACTGGAAATCATTTTAAAATCTTCATTTGGTCCTGTGTGAAATCCGCACATTATCAGGAGCTTAAATTCTTAGAGCCAGTTAACTGGACCAAAGTTGTACCCTACTTTTTTTGTAACATAGGTTTTTTTATATGTTTTCTATTCAGAATTGTGAGCTATTTCGATCTTAAGAGGAGAAAATGTTTGTTACAAAATTGACATACATTTTTCGAACTTTCCATTCCATTACCGCCGCACAAAATGTATGAAAAAATGGTAAGAGAATGGGAAACAACCTTGGGCAAAATTTTTCTCTTATCAAGATCGAAAAAAAGAAGAACTCGCGTTTCTTAGTAGAAATCATATTAAAAATTACAAATCCAAAAAAAAAGTGCGTAGGGACAGCTTTAAAAAAAAATGGCGCAGTTACTTGGAATGCGGATATATTATTATCATTATCACACATTTAGGACTATATATTGAAACGATTTCCAGCCTACTTACTAGGAATTATTTCTGAAAAATGTTTATTACGGATCAAATTTTCTTGTCCTAATAATGAAATAACGCATATGATTGCATAGTCGTTAAGGTAGTATGAACTAAATCTGTTGATAAATTATTATATTATATTATATACGTATTATATTATATTATATGTACCTATTGATACACTAGCAGCTGAAAGCTAATGCGTGTATATCACTGCACTCATTGATAATTTTTAATAAAGTTTATATTTAATTTCATTTAAATGTTTGTCAAATCTGTTTTTGCAACTGTTCACTGTTGGGGCACTTATTATTGACTCTGGTAACTTATTCCACCATTAGTTATTAAATGTTCGAATTATCGTTGTAATTGTATAAATTAGTATAAAATATGATAAATTTAAAACGAAAATGCGTTTTTTTACAAAACCAATTGTCTTACCATCAGGAACTGTCCCAAGTTTCACTAGCTTTAACCAATGAGCGATTCTATGTAAGCCATATTCCTCATTGTGTTTAACCTTTAAGTACTCTGACATAAGTAAATCCATACATAATACGTATAGAAACTGGCTCTCTAGAGCCGGCGGGTGCAGATGCAGAGTGATCAGTTGACACTCAATGTGAGTATTATTCTGATATTTTATCCTACAAATCTTGTTTCGTACAAATCGTTGGTAAACAAAATTGTACGGTTTTCTGGGTAAGGATCTTTACTTAATTATGTCAATATTATATCAAAATTACGTTAGGCGTCTTTAAAACTTCTCGTAGGTACATAGGAGCATGCTCCCGCCTTAGTCTTCGAGGTTATTTTTTAGCAACCTAGAAAGTACTCAGCTCAGTAACACAGTAAGTAACGTGCAGAATATGACTACTACCTCGATTATATTGAGAGGTTGTAATTATTCCTTCTCTGTTATGTTAAAACAAACAACGTATGCAGATACTTTTTATGCACATCATAAATAGGAGCATAGAAATTATGCTCATATAATATTCGAACAACTCAAAATCTGCCACAACGAAATATGGGAAAGTTGAGTATGCCACAACAGTTTCTGCACAAAGCCCATTATGACTACATAGTTTATGCCATATAGAATTTTATAAACGAATTATGCAACAACAGGGTAACCATTAAAATCAGGTGTATTTATATGGGTTACGTACTCGCGCGGTCGCTCGTAGTGACTACACGTAAGTTGGACCTTTTAACTCAAAATGATTACATTTTTCTTTGAGATAACAAAGATATAAGAGTTTTGTCAGTTAGTTACGATGCGCTGTAAGGGAGGAACAAACAGAGGTCAAGTAAATGCGTGGGCATTAATTTCCATTGATTTATAAAAGCTCTTCCCGGAAACTCGCAAATGGCATCGTATTCAATCACATTGTAGGCGGCACATATTGTTATCATAACAACGTACTTACGAGTATGTCTTTGTGAAAATGTTTTCAACAAAAATACAGACAATTAAATACCGTGAAACCACCGTGGAACGTCCAAAAATTATCGAATGTATTTCATTAGGTGTAATTGTTATTTTAAACGTGCTATTCATAGGCAAAATAAATAATAAAACTTGGATAAAGCTAAAAAGAAGATTGGGACTGAAGCTCATTAGGAATTGAAATTGTGGCCATAGTTGCAGTATAGATGGGTGGTTTTACAGTATGTGTTAATTACAACAGAACCGAAATATTAATACTCGTAGTAGGTATGCGTTAGAGTCAAGCAGTTAAATAATTGTTTGACTTGAAGACTATTTCCTACATAAGGCACTGGTCTCACTGCGAGCGACTAAGCTATGAACTATTGGCTATAAGCACGAACAAAAGAGACGAACTCCCGTGTAAATAAAGGAGACACGATGATACTCGCCCAGCTATCAGATCACCGCCGGGCGAGTATCGCAGTACCTATCTCTTTTTTTACACAGGAGTGCGTATATTTTGTTCGTGTATATAGCCCATAGTTCATAGTTTAGTAGCTCGCGGTGAGACCAGTGCCTTAAGTCAAATTGTAATGGAGCAGATTTGCTACTAAGCATAGGTACAAAAGGTTAATAGGAGTGGTCGCATTACATATTTTAATTTTGAACACACAAAAACCCACGTTGTTCAATGAGTATGATAAAAAATAATGTTAAGTATCTTTGTCTCAGTCATATGCCATGTCATATGGTCTTACCCATCATCATCATCATCAGCCTATGTTATTCCACTGCTGGACATAGGCCTCTCCTATTGACTATGCGTATAGACGCATTAGGAGGTAAATGCCCATTATCGCCACGCTGGGCAAGCGGATTGGCGATCGCAATAATGTGTCCACTATGATGACGCTGCTGCCCATCATCAATCTTGTAGAAATGATTAGCGACACTTCAATTCTTTAGTCGACTCTTACGCCACCCGCAGGAGGAGTTTTGGGGTGATGACAAATGTATTCTTACTGCCGTCACCACACGGCCATCTTACCCAGACGCCCACAGAATTAGTAATCGTCGGTCCATCGAGGTGGCGTAGTTGCATAGGTACGCGAAGAGGCCTATGCTAGCAGTGGGTGCTCACGGGCTGATGATGATGACGCTGATATCCTTTGTACGATACAGAGCAAATCGTGAAGGGATGTAGTCAACAATAACGACTCGTGCGTGAATCCCATAATATGAATATAAGGTACTTAATTATGAATACACCGTGTTTTTATTGATTTCCGCAAAATTGGACAGGTTACTTGGAACATACCTGGTATATCGGGTTTTGTTAATTTCGTAAAAAAAATTTTTTTTCGTTTTCATACATATTAATTATAATGGCAAGTGTGAGACAACCTTAAGAATAAGATCCCAGGTGACTGACGGCTGCTGACGGCACATGTCAAAATAAGTAACATAAGAATGTAATAAAGGTTGCAGTACACTTGTTCAGTCATTAAACTTATTTTTTTAATAACTCAATAAGAGTTAGATAAACGGTAAGACTTAAGAACACTAGTTTCTTAGAGAAATTGATTATTTTTGACCTAAATAAGCTTCCCTTTAATTTAATGGAAATCAATAAAAACACGGTGTATAAGGTAAGTTGGGGTAAAATGAAACGGTTTTTTGAATGGTGTAAGACAAAATGCTACCAGCAGACGCTGTGCCAGAAGGACGACTTTTTGCCTTAAACCATTCTGAAAACCGTTTTATCTCACCCCAACTTACCTTAAATAAATAAACAACATAAAGGGAACTAAATACTTTACTACCTCAGTAAAAACAAAATCGTTTCGTTTACTATCGGAAAAATGTTTAAAGATAATTTCATTTCGCTTTTCATTCCCCGTCTGGAACGGTGCACGGTGCGGCAGTTGAGTCCCGAATTCGAACGAAAACAGACGTCGATACTCGCGCGTACGAAGTTCTGTGGCGAAATCTATAGAAACAAATCTCTTGAACTGAAATAAAATAAACGTGATAGGTATTGAAAATATTTCAAATAAAGTGGAAAATACAGTGAAATGTACGTTCAATGTTACGATGTTGTAATATAGCCATGCAACTTTCTTTGGAGCAAGTTCGAATAAGAAAACTTGCAAACTTTTGCGTTTGTGAATGCAAATTGAAGTGAATAGTGATTTTGTATACGTATACATTTCGTTCTAGCTATTAGTAGTGGTTATGTTAGTGTAGTATGTTTTAGATAAAAGTGACTTTATAGGATATGTTTTAGGTGAAAGTGTACCAAATTAATATTGCGAAAATGGCATTGGACTTGAAGCTTCGTGTGAACGAAACGATCGACGATTTCTATAATCGTTGCAACAATTTGACTTATTTTGACTGTAGCGAGGAGGAAATGTTATGGTGGATGATGGGTTCCCGTCGTTTGCCGCTGAACGAGATAATTCCCATAAGTGTAGTGCTCGTGGTGATATTTTTGACTGGAGTAGTGGGTAATATATGTGTGTGTGTGGTGATAGTGAAGCACCCGGGACTACATACGGCAACGAACTATTATCTGTTCAGTTTGGCGGTCAGCGATCTACTTTTGCTGATGTTCGGTAAGTTTTGCGAAGTTATTTGGAAATAAAGTTGAAGTTTTTCCCATCGTGTTCATTGAATATGTAAGGATAACACAATTAATTCAATTTATTTTTGCTGAAAAATATCCTTTTCAAGTTCCCGCTCCAAACAGTGTATCTACATGAACAAACCGTTTTAAGAAATATCTTTTAACTACCATTATTTTATTGTTTTAATGGTTTGAGATAATGTACCTAATGGTAAGAGTCGAATACAATATTTAGATAGCAATATTCAAAAAGGTGGATATGGCAAACGACAAAGTGGGACGTTTTACCAAAATCACTCACATTTGTTTTCTATGATTTTGGCATAAGAACAATTTCAAAGAAATAGTTGGTTCTGCCTTTACCATGGCGATTACAAATAATAACTCAGTAGGTATTTTTACTAGGTATTTTAAAACATAGTTCAAAATTTCATAAAATAAATAAGTGTCTCACAATAACTCATATTAAATTTATAAATTTTATGATAGAGACTGTAATTTAGCGCTGACTAACATTATCGAACAAATAAATGTTCTTGTTGACAATGTTGACATACAGATGGCAACCCAAATATAACACCTCTTTTTCACACCGGGAACGAACATGTTTGTATAATATTTTGTTTGATCTTTGTGTCAATGTTTTATTTCACGCTACATATTTTGTGTCGCTGAACAAGTTATACAAAGATTCAAGGCCGCAAAAAAAGAGTCAAATACAAGATTAATACCACTCACACGTTTTAATTTTTCTAGGAGCCAAATTGCTAAGAAATATGTAATGGAATAAACAGTTGTATAGTTGTTAATCGAAGATAATACTGGCGCTGGGGCGCTATGACGATCTTTAACGTAAGCACCAGCAATTTCCTGAACTATAAGTGTGGTCGCAGTTAGTAACTGTGTGTCAAATAGACCTCTCAAAAATTAAACAAGCAAGATAAACATCATTTTAATAGGATAATTATAGTTCGAGAAATATAAATTGAATGTTTATTTTTACTATAATGTACCATGTAGTTATCAATTTATATTTCACGAACTATAACTAAAAGATATAACATACTTTATAAATGTCGTATTCGTTTTTGGGCCCTCCTGAAAAATCGTCATTTGGTGCTTACATTAATTCATATTACAACGGACGATATTTCTGTTTGATAAAGTATGCTCTTGTGTACATATAATACAATAGTGTTAAATAAAATTTTATAGTCACACCCGTAATTTTTTTATAAGCGGAATACCGCTAGGGGTACCGTAAAGCCGGGTTACTTTGTCCCAAAAAAATGATGTGTTTTACTTCTCATTCGATTTTATTGAAATACAACACCTTTATGTTAGAATTAATAAATCAGAAGTAAAGTTAAGAGTATAATCAAGTAATTAACACACTTTCTGTTTCATAAAATAATACCCAAGAGTTTTTTCTGTTTCGTAAAGTTTGGGCTAAAGTAATGTCTTCGGGAGGGTTACTTTGGCCCATGACTTATTTTCGTGTTGTAGCGTAACGCTTATTAATTATGAAAATAAGTAACATGTTTAGACAAATTACGTATAAAATAGCACCACTTCCTCTTACACATTGTTTGTTTTATTGCAGTAAAATTAAGATTTCATCATAATGACCAATGCAAACTAAAATAATTATTATGATATAAATTTACAACTCCATCATAAGAGTCTTTTCATATACTTCTTATTTCGATTAATTCTCACGTTTGTCCTGAATTTCATCGGCATATAACATTTTTATGCTGTGCTTTTTGCAACTTTTAGATACCTAACTTCCATTAAAGATTTTTTTTGTATTAAAACCTATTTAGTTATTTACTTCATGATGTTCCTAATATCTCAAAGTATATTCATAGCCGCTCTCGTGTTATTCGGTTAAGCAGTTTTCGCGTAAAAATGTGATAGACAAAAAGTTCGACAGACGGGCAGACTTATTTAAAATTAACAGTTTTAGTATGTGTCGGGATGCAAAATTCATACCTAAAACGCCTGATAACAATACATCATGTAATTTATGCGATGCTTTGGTTTTATGATAAGCTTAATTTTGGGCCAAAGTTACCCCCTAGGGCCAAAGTAACCCGGCTTTACGGTACCCCAAAAAACCGATCACTGGTAATGACAATATTTTTAATGGTTTTTGTGATAATTGAATAAGCGATAGTAGATTATAAAAACGCAGATAAATTCCTAAAAATCTGGAACTAAGGTTTATAATGTCACTCATAAGTAATTGGGTGTCCTTAAGAGTGAAAATGCCCATTGACATAACAATCTTCGTATTTATTCACCTCGTTGTGCATTATGCATTAAAATCATCGAAAAAATCTAGTCCCTATCAGAGGATACGCATATATTATAAGGGAAATAAATGTATATTAGGTTGCTAAAGCTCGCTTTTACGTGAATTCAAGTGTAAAGTAGTTGAATTGAACGAATTCACTGGGTAAGAAAGTAACAGGTAAATGTTTCGTGAAGTTTTAGATGGAGTGCAAAGTTTTGAGCAATATTTTCATGCTCGTGCAAATAAAAATAGGCCACGCGTTCTAAAAAGTCGCATTGTAAATTATAATAGAAGGGCGAATTAACTTTTTTTGTCTGTTATTGCCATGGTTACGGTCACCTAAGTCACGCTGGTTTTATGCAAAATTATGCTACTTAAACTATGCAAAGTGTTTAAAGCCCTTTCCTTGGGGCACTTACAGACATGGACTACACGCGTGTTAGCATGATTTAAGTAGCATAATTTTGCATAAAACCAGAGTGACTCAGGTGACCGTTACTATGGCAATAACAGATAACAAAAGTTGATTCACCCAGATATTTATACGAGGAATAGGGTGATTTCCTAACTCGAGATAATTATATGCTTTATCCCTTAAATTGGCATTCGATCTTATAATTATTATTATAAGATTTGGTAACAATTACTTTGAACTAAGAGGAATTTATTACACACGGAACTATATTTAGGTAATAATTAAGTTAATCTATTTTTAAAGGGGCCGAGCGTACCAGACTTTGCACTCAAGTTACTTGTCTGTGATTTTTTTTCTATAATTTATTTTACCACTTTATCGTCGTGATAAATATGTATACCTCTAAGAAATTCAAATAATGTTCAAGCATAATAACAACACTCGTCTGAGAGGTCATCACTTAAAGCTAGAGACTAGAGAGTCACATACCTCACAGTAACCCTTATAAACACTTTTTGAGCAACCGCGTAGTGAGATCTTGGAACAAACTCCCAGAGGACGTGATCTCAGCACAAAATGTGAATAAGTTTAAAAATGAACTAGACAAGTACATCACATCTACAACTCGACTATGATTATTATTGTCACAATGATCACTGGATACAGGCTACATCAGTTTTCTAACTGCCTGCTTCCTTATTAGATAATAAAATAAATAAATTGCGAATTTCTAGCACTAACGGTCATTGATTTATCTTTGGATAGACATACCGACATAGCGAATTACTAGGTTACTACGGAACCCTGAACATTGCTAATAGCTAAAATATTTCCAATAATAATGGTGTGTATATTTAAAACTTCTAGTATATTTATACGATGTTTATATGTTCTATCGTTTGAATATCTTTCAACCCGTCAAAGGGCGGCTGCAAACTTGCGAAGTATATACTATAATGTGTATTTAGGTAAATGAGCACAATAATATTATCGTACCTGCTGGTTTGTTTGCTTTGAACACAAAGAAAACGTATGTGGGTGTACGTAAGTATATATTATTTGTATATCTAATGGAATCAATATTATTTTAAATTGATGTTCAAAATGTAAGCATTTTTAAATATAGATCGGAATATAGGGATAATTTAAACAATATCAGTCTCATATAATATAATACATACTACTATGTGGCCCTTTCATACTGTCAGCAAAAATAAATGTAAAATTAAGTATGTAAAAATTTTTGAAGATGTATGTACCAATTGATTTTTATTTTGATAATATACTCCTAGGAGATTAATAGGTAAAACACATGTATTTTATTTCTAACTTTTATATTCATTTTATATACACGATGATTCTTAATCCGTGATCAGGAGTAGAAAAACATTAAAATTTAGCCAAAATTAAACATATTCGGCGAGGTCTCAAGTTATTTCTTCATACTTTAATTAATTTAAAGTGAAAACCTAATTAAAACAAATTACCACTTAATACATGGTCATCCTACAGTATAAAGTTTAACTACGATACGTCAAGTGCCATCAGTATGGCGGGAAACGGGAATTTGACGGATCTAATGTCAATAAAGACTTCTATCTACTCATTATCTTATCAGTGCAACACTGATAACGACGAACATAATTGATAGGAGATTATGTTAACGTGCATTACCTAAACTTGGCAAAATCTTGAGCAAGTAAAGGAATTTGTTTTAATACAGTACAATTTAATAGTTAAATAAAAACAATGAAACTGCATACCTGACCAACTAAAACAAAAAACATTATTTTAAACATAATTTAACAAGTGTTCAAAATGTCGACCGGGTTGTTCTGGACACAGATCCGCTTGATTGTTCCTGTGATTGGATTGATTCACTCGAAATCTTCTTCAGCAAAGAATCTTAAGATTTGTTGATCCAGATCGTCAGGATGATGACAAGGTCGTCCGGGTGCTCGAGCATGTTGTGGCACTGTAAACTGTCCGAAGTCGCGAAGATTTTTGGTGCATGCGATTTATTAAATTGTGTCCGGGGATCGGAATGTTTGGATGAAGTTCGTGAAATAACTGTTGGGTTCGCCTTGTGCTATTCGTTTGTATTGTCAGACGTACAGGATCGTAACGTAACGCTCTATGTTTGAGTACGGATGTGGTGGAGTCATGATTTTTGGTGAATAATTATTATTTTCTCATTCAATATCCGTGACTATGACTTTGTTTATTATGCGTATGACAAAAGTGATTGACAATGTCATGGGCAAGGTTTACTCATAAATTGACAATTGCTAATAACTTTGTAAAGAGATTACAATACAACCTCATTCAAACCGATATGGTAGTAGTACAGTGACAAGGATTTTAGGATAAAATTTAATTCAAAATTAAAACATGATTAAAAAATAAATAAATTTGTTTTCACGTAATTACTACTTTAACGTAATCCCCATCAATTACTGAGTTAGAAAAAATGATTCCTGATCACGGATTAAGAATCATCGTGTATATTTTTATGTGATTCTGTTGACATTTGTGCATTTTTACGGCTCTACGGATGACAGTAATTTAGAGAAAACAATGAAAACTGAAATCATCATCATCATCATCAGCCTATGTTAGTCCACTGCTGGACGTAGGCCTCTCCTATTAACTATGCGTATAGACGCATTAGGAGGTAAATGCCCATAATCGCCACGCTGGGCAAGCGGATTGGCGAGCGCAGTATTGTGTCCACTATGATGACGCTGCTGCCCATCATCAATCTTGTACAATGGTCAGTGACACTTAAATCCCTTAGTCGACTCTTACGACACCCGCAGGAGGAGTTGGGGTTTGTTTTATAACTGAAATATCTAAAAGAAATAATTAAGCAGAGTTATTTAAATATCTTAAGTAGGTAATTTCAATTATTTTTCTGGTATTGTTTCGACTAGATACAGCTTGCGTATAAACCGCCTTATGACGATGTCGTGGCCAGGCCTCAAGGCGACCAGGTGGCTTACAATGGTACCGTTTTATCATTTATCATGCTACGCATCACTTTTGCTCTTGCATACTCGTTAGAATGTGACGGTAATGACGACAGAAGATTAGACTTGGTGCCATCACAAGCCTACAGGCGGCTTAGTGGAAATCCATACGTGCGAGAGGGAGTTCCCATATGGGCATCTCGCTCCAATTTAATGGGTTCGCTCGGCGCCCGTCGCCTAAAGGTGCATTCAGACCAAACGAGTTTTCGCTATTCTATCCCCCACTCTACGAAATCAATGAATTACGTTTTGTGTAACGATCGAAGTTCGTAGAGTTAGGGGGTTAGAATAGCGAATGCTCGCTTGGTCTGAATGCACCTTTAGATCAATGTTGTGGTCCTGACCACTCCTGACCACCTGGCCCTATGGCCTGCCATAGGGCCTATTTCTACGGCACTTGATGAGTTGATATACAGTCACCAGAGTGTAAATCAAACGTCAAAGGTCACAATCGTCAACTGTTGGGAGCGTAGCGTAATAATCCTTAAACTAAAAGAAAATGTTCTCAATGGCAACTTGTATGCGAATTTTCTCATGAAAATATGGAAATTATCTTACGCAATTTTAGAATGTTCTGTATCTTGCATATTGCTAGTTGAAAGTAAATACATTTTAATTTGAAGATAAGTTATCTAGAATAGAATATAATGTTATATTAGATAAAATAAGTAGTGCAGACTGTAGATATTATCATTTTGGATTAATAATTAAAAAAAATAAAAAAAACGACAGAATGTTGGATGTATACGAATATTCGACATTATTACAAGCTCAACAAAGAATGCAAGGCGGCTTATGATGGTCATGTTTTGTCCAATTATTGGTTAAATATCTGAGCGTTTCAACCGCCTAATTTTGGTGGCATCATTTTTGCCGAAGTTTCTAAACGTCTCAATGTTATACTTCGTCATTTGTATAAGGTACCGTGCCTCCTTCAAATGACAAAGTAGCACATCGTAACGAATAAAAACTTCGACAAAAATTATGCCACCAAAATTAGGCGGTTGAAACGCTCAGATATACACCCCATTATGCTACGTGTCTCTTTCGCACTTGCAAACTTGTTAGAATATGACGCCAACGCTGACAAACGATTAGACGCGGTACCATCATAAGCCTACAGAAGCCCTACCATGAGCTCGCGTGGCGTTATTAACGCGCGTTGGGTCAAACTCAAAATCCTGTTATGAGTCTTTCCGGTGGACATTTTAAAAGTTAAGGGCTGAGAGTTAATTTTCTTATTAAACCCTTATTGTCATTTAAAGGCACTCCTTTCCACAGTTCAGCTGAACACGCACTTTTTCTTTCCTGTGGTCGATAGTTAACAGTCTGTGGACAGGTAGTTATATTTTTTATCATACAACGCAATGAAAAAGGAGTACGTCTTAATGAATATAAGGCTTTCATAAGAAAATCAAGTTTTATAGGCCTTAACTTTTAGATTGTCCACCGGAAAGACTCCGAACATGGGTTTGCGTTTGACCCGTTTACTTTATATCCGGCTCGCTCGTGCTAATACGCGAGTACGAGCGGGATAGATGGAAAATAAACGCGCGTTAATGTAGCGGAATCTCATGGTAGAGCTACAGATGACTTTACGCACGGATAACATCCAAATACTGGAGCCGTACCATGATTTGTCCGGTAACGGTTATATTATCATTTGGTGATCATTATTTACTTAAGTTATTTAGACACATCACATTAATCTCACAATAAACCACTCACTCATGCACTTACTCAACACCAACAATACACTCGCGTACCGTAAACTGGGGTTACATTGATCAATTTTAAAGTTTAAACATCAATATCTTCTAAAATTTGGCGTAAAAAAATCCAAAAATACAATAGTAACATCAACTTTTTGTCATCTTTGTTTCAAAAATTTGAAACATTACTTTAAAAATGTATGAAGAAAGAAAAATAAAACGTTGTGATCAAAGTTAAACTGACATTGGGGTTACTTTGATACCTTATGTTTTTTTAGGGTGATTGAATGTAAACCCTTACAGGAGTAATTTCTCCTAAGAAAATCAATAAATCCGTTCGCAGTATCAAAAGGTACAACAATTTATGTCGTTTTGGGGTTATTTTTATCAAATATTTGTGATCAAAGTAACCCCGATATGTTATAAAAAAAACTTCAGTATTCAACTTTATTAAAAACAAAAACCAAACATTGAAGAGAGAACAATCTTCTTATAAAATAAACAGTCAAATGGATAGACATACCATAACCAACTATACGTAAGATTCTGATCAATGTGACCCCATGTAGGTGATCAAAGACACCCCATTGAATAAAAACAATTGTTATAAGTACTTAGTTTGAATTGAAGACCCCAAAAACGTTATATTTGTATACCTAAACACACTTGTGACAAGTTAATTGTGATTAAGAACCGTTCACCTCACTACCCTTATTGTTAGTTTAGAAGTTATTTTATACACGAAAAATAGCAAAAAGTATACGTAAATATAAACACGTGATACGCTATTCCAACGACCGTACTCATTTAAAGTGTCTAAATAATTAATAAGTATAACTATCGTTCTTGCCAGACTTAAAAGAAATATATACCTACAGATGCGTTTGGTAACGGAAGATATTCGCGATTAAAAAATAAAAGAAGTTTTTATCAATGTAACCCCAAAGTTCAAAGTAACTCGAGTTTACGGTACATGCAAACTTTACAACTGAAACTTATGTTGTTAATGTTAGTTAGTATAAATGCGTACGCTCTATCTTGTTATTGCATGTTCAATTGTTCATTGTATTTTTTGTGGACATCTTTTATTGGCTTTGTTTACTGTACACTCAGTTTTGTAAAATTCTTGTGTATTGCTGTTGATGTCCCAAATGTATAAAATAAATAAATTATATCAATGTTTACGCGATACGTATACGTAGTCCTCTACGTATTCCATGAAAACATCTACTTTTTGTCGCTTACGACTCGCTATGGTAGCTACCCTAATAAAATATGCTACATGCTAGGAAACACTCCAAATCTAAAAGCCTAAATATATTATCAGAGCCATTACTCGTATTATATCGTAACGCAGCTTACTAATTTAATTTTTCAAAAGTATTGAAAATACTGGCGCTTAAAAAAAATACACGTGTTTTTTCCTATGACCCCCCCTCCCCTGTGGTGATAATTGGTGATTTTTTCTTGACCCCATCCCCCCCCCCCCCTCCTATACAGTATGACGTGATTAATGGACAAGCCCTGATGCCTAAACCACCCGGTCTCTCCCGATACCGGTCGAATTTCTCGGGTATGAGTATATGTAATCTGTCTATACATAGGTAAAGTCCATTTCAAATACGAAGGCCCGATTCCACTTGACTAAGTCATTAAGCGTCAACAATAGGATCAGTGATAATAAAAGATACCTGGACATACCCTTTTGTGGCATGATATTTTTGGCATACATAGGTGTACGACACGTGCCAATCTATTGTAGACCAATTAAATGACAAAAGAGTCGAGTGGCATCCGGCCTTCGTATTTGAAATGGACTATACCTATGTATAGACAGATTACATAAATATACTCATACCCGAGAAATTTGACCGGTATTGGAGAGACCGGGCAAGTATTGGTTACGTAAGATTTTACTCGATACGTAAAGCAGGGTCGCATTTTATAAAGTTACAATTTACAATTTCGCTGTTTGCCTCTCTAACGCACGCACATATTGGCTAGAAAGAGAGGCAAACAGCGAAATTGTAAATTGTAACTTTATAAAACGCGACCCAGGTCTTCGCGCTCGCTCCAATATGTACGTAAGAGCGAGCGCGATAGAATACTTTACGTATCGAGTATAACCTTTTTTTTATTGACAGAGTGGGAAAGTGCGTTTTCCCCCCGGCTTGGGGAGCCATTTGAGGGGGATTTGCGGGACTCCCTCCAGCCTTAGTGATAGGGGCTGGAGGTATACCCGCTAAAAAACCGGTTAACATCGCATGCCAGTTACGAGTGAGCTAGGGATGCCTAAGATTCGACCGCAGCTCTCTCTCACAGGCTTGGCTTGTGTTATGCCAAGATACCCACTTACCCACGCCGATGTAAAGGAGATTTGCCTCACATGTGCAACGCCGTGCAATACGTATCGAGTATAATCTAACGTAGACGGGTCAAAATTCTTTTCGTTGTCTTATTTTGTGTCCCTAAAAAACGTGACGCAGTTGTGATTTTTGTGAGATGATGTTTTGTTTTAAATTTTTTACACGACTGCCAAAAGGAGAGTATATGTGTTCAGTCCCTATGTATGTTTCATATTTTCTTTAAACACGCAGATCTTCGCGACCACTTAACCGTTTTTAATAGTGTAAGGTATCATTAGAATCCTCGTGACGTCGCGGGTAACATAGGATATGTGACGTCACGTTAAAAACTATATGGTGGCCTATAAATTCAATAATGTCTGACCAAAAAAAATCAATTTTGAAAAAACCTATCGAATTTGGTATCAAAATGAAGAGCTTTGAACTGCGATTACGAATATGTATTTAACTTACATGTTTGTTACTTATTCTAGAAAAGCCAGATTCATTAAAATACAATTTAAGCGCCAAGAATAATATGTCATCAAAATGCTATGATTTGGGTATCAAATTAAAGGATTTTATATGCAGATTATAAATATATATACAAGTTATATGTTTAAATATATGTTTGAAGAGAAAAATCGAAATGTTCTACATCGCACTATTGAAGTTTTTCTTCGAAGCCTAAGACGTGACATGACTGTCACAGTTGACACATCTTCTTGACCGCTAAGTGTGTTTGAAACAGATACATTGTACATACGCACTTGTGGTCAAGGGGTAAAATGCACGGCTGCTACGCAGCGGTCGTGGGTTCAATCCCCGGTTCGTACCGATGAGTTTTTCAAATAACTTATGTACGATATATCATTTGATATACAGTAGATACCGATCAAAAGTTTAAGTTCACTCCATTGATTTCGATACAAAATACACTTGCGGGGAATTTTTTTTCAGTGTTCACAACAAAATTTACATTGGATCCGATAATAATTCATAGGCAAACGAATTTTCGTGATGACATGACTGCTTAAAGCTGCCACAGCTGCCTCAGTTGTCCGAACTGTTCGAAAGTCAATCAAAAAGAAATAGCTCAATAATCAGTCACATATTACTTTAAACAAGTGTCGACTTAAGTGCTGGAAAAATGATGATAAACCAAAGAGTCGATTTCGTATCAAAATCGTGGTGTGAACCTAAAATTTTGTCCAGTACTGCACACAAAGTGCTTTACGGTGTAGGAAAACATCGTAAGGGAACCTACATACATCTGCGAAGAAATTCAAGGATGTATGAGAAGTTCCCAACAAGTATTGGGCCAGCGTTGCGGAGAATGGCCAGAATACAATATCAAAAAAATAACGTACACACAAATATTGGGGATTTCGAGATATGATTCACATATCAGTGAAATGTCCAATCACAATAGCATTGTGTCCAAACAAAATTGTTATATGTGTTGTAGCATGCGCATACAATTTTAAATGATACAACAAATGGTAACAAAAATTGTATGAAAAACTTATTTTGGATGAAAAACGCCGGCCCAGATTAAAGTCTCGTATCTCCCAAACTACGTAGGTACATATTATATATTATGAGTAATTAAATTAGGTACATGATAGGTGTTGTAACGCCACTAGAAAACGAGCTTAGTCAGATGATATGGCGCGGCTGGAGAGGAACACTAAAGGGGGGGGGGAAGATTTCACCGTTCCAGGGCCGGGTTAGGCCTTAACATTTGTGCAGGGGAGTTGGTAAGAAGGAAGGTAGGTTTGCCTGGTAAATTGAGTCTCACGCAGCTCGGCCTTCGCCCTAACAGGCAAGCGGCCGTCGGGCCGCGCTCCAGGCCTTTGGCCCTACGCGGCGCTCGGCTTTTAGCCTCCGCATTTTCTCCAAACAAATCTCAGGGCCGCAGCCCTGAGATTTGTTTTAATAATACACTTTTCCATCGTATTGCGAAGGAGCGCTGGGGTCTGGTAGCTTGGCCTTCGGCCTTGCAAGCCGGCGCCCCTTTGGGGGACACTTCGGGCTTTCGGCCCTACGCGGAGCACGGTCCGCAGCCTTCGCAGGTTGTGGACGATCGTTGGGTCTGCGGATCTCCGATTCGTTTTGATGTTAAACTATTTCATCACGTAGAAGAGCTGGGCACTAGCTTCGATTGTTAAGGCAGTTAAGAAGGGTGGTTGTACCGCTTGGGCTGACTCGTTCGGCCTCCGACCCACCGGGCTCGCGTTTGAAGCACCCCGATACTGACGCTCTAGGCCTTCGGCCCTATGTGGAGCTGGGCTTATTTAGAAGCTTGGTAGCTCAATTTTTTTGCAGCTCCTTCGACCTTGCTTTAAATTTCTTCCAAGTGACACTTGGGCCATCTAAGTGAAAGTCTTCTCTCTGGACTCTGGCTCCGGTGGTCCGGGCCGGGGGCTCACCTTTCGGCCTCGCAAGCCAGCGGTCTTTGAGGGACGATTCAGGCCTTCGACCCTATGGCCTTCGCAGGTTGTCAAAACGATCGTCGGATCCATTTTAACGTTACACTATTCCGTCGGCTGACGTGGTAGTGCTGGGCTTTGGCGGCTCGGCCTTCGGCCTCGCAAGCTGGCGTCCCTCTGGCTGCCGCTTTTGGCCGCTGGCCCTACGTGGAGCTCGGCTTTCAGTCCTCGCTGGAGTTCGATGCAAACCGTTGGGCCCTCTGGTTCGATTATTCGATTTCGATAATAGTTAAGAGAGACGGTTGTGAGGACCGTGTGGAGTTGTGGACTCGCCCGTTGTGCCTTGGACCCTACACGGATATCGGTTTATTAAGATGCTGGGGTGCTTGAAGAAGAAGCATGGTAGGTCAATTTTCACGCGGCTCGGCCTTCGGCCTCGTTTTAAATTTCGACGCGCTTGGGCCCGGTCCGGTGTCGGTGTGACGCGGTTCGGCCTCCGCGAGCTCGGCTTTCGGTCTCCCACCCTGAAGCTCGCCCTGCGGACTCGCTCAAAATAGATTTACATTGGTTCCGGTAATGCTCCAGCCCTCACGCGGCGTGCCCTTCGGCTTCGCCCAAAATTAGCGGGATTGGAACTTCTCGGGCCCCCGGAGCAAAGCTTCAGCCCTCTGCGGAATAGGTTTTTGAAATTCCATCCAACTTTAAGGAATCTCCAGATTCACTAAAAGGTTTCAAATAAATAAAATAATTAAAAAATTAAAAAACACGACTGCCGTTTTAAGCGAACTGAAAAGTAGCAAATAATTCCTTCTTCAGGTTAATTCATGTGAGCGTGTTACATAATAGGCACTTGTCTCATTACTTACTATATTTTGTTTTGATTGCAGTCGGGGAACCTCCATATATTTATATTTTCCGTAATGAAAGGTTCCCCGACTGCAACCGAAACAAAATATAGTAAGTAATGAGACAAGTGCCTATTATGTAACACGCTCACATGAATTAACCTGAAGAAGGAATTATTTGCTACTTTTCAGTTCGCTTAAAACGGCAGTCGTGTTTTTTAATTTTTTAATTATTTTATTTATTGATGTATGGGTTAAAATCTAGCGTGAAGAAGAAATACAAATGCACCGGATTATTTTTATATATTGAGTCGAAACAGCAACTAAAAGCGTGACAGAGTGGTATGAAACAAGACAACGAAAATGACCCAGCCGATACTTGAGAACTGATGGTACGGGTACAGTTACGGAGATAAGGCGCTTACAAGTCAACGCCCTTACCAGAACGGGTCCGTCAATTTTGATTAAGAAAATGAGAAAACGATGGAGCGGTCGTGGACCTCCAGCCAACACTAAAATAAAAATCCCCTTCAAAAGAGCGAATGATTCGAATAAGGACCAAGGGACCTACAATATTCGTGTAGACAAGATATCAAATATTGAGAAAATGTTTTATTGATATCAAAAAATGTATTGGAATTATTGATCAAACAACTTTCCTTTAGATCAGTAATTCGTCTATGAGATCAAACAACTAATCTGTTTAAGTCAATTGGTACTGAAATATAAAATGATTTATCTGGTCGTCCCGAGCGGGCTAAAATAATCACAGAATAAATAAATAATAATACATATTCATTCATTCTTAAATTTCTTACACAAATCGGCCACGGTAAGCTCAAATTAGAGAACGTATTGCGAAAACACAAATCAAATTATTTATTAACTAAATATTTTGATTTGTACTTTTATTTTTTCTCCAGTAGTCACACTACTTAATACTATATAAATTATAAATATTAGATGTCAAATACCAAAGAAAAACGACCAAGATCACCTATGTCCGAGGTGGGGACCGAACCCACGTACTCAGCTTTCGCGGCTGATGCCTGTACCCCTCGGCCACTCACACCCCCACCTCGGACATAGGTGATCTTGGTCGTTTTTCTTTGGTATTTGACATCTAATATTTATAACTCAAATTAGAGATTGAGCGTCCATAGCTCAGCTCAGCCTCCAGGCTATGGAGACCTTTTACATCTCCACACTTAATATATTTCACCAAAGAGCCCATCCATCTCCTTATATAGCAAAATTTTGACTTATTGGATACATAATAATTATGTATTCTGTAGCACTAGTTTACAAACCTGTTACTTTAACTGTCTTCTGACATGAAACATTTGTTTCATACACCTTTTTATTTACTTTTTATTGACATTTGGAGATTCTTTACACCTCCAAATCATTATTATTATTATTATTTATAAACTGATATTGGGGACACTTTACATCTCCAAAATTATGTATTATTGACATTAGACACTATACATCTCTTGTTTAATTTAATATTTGAGTTTATTTTACTGTGATGTCATGTTTAAATAGGTTTTGGCTGTTGTCTTTTATATAATAAGAATAGTTGCTTTGTGATTGTCACTAAATTGTTAATTTTCTATTTTATTACTATTGTTAAAATCATGACGATTAGAGACCTTTTACATCTCTAAATCGTAATTTCTCTTTATTCTGACAACTAGAGGACCTTTACATCTCTAGTAGTATAGATATAGATGCTTAATAATATTGTGAACTTGTACATACAATAATAATTATTTTTGTTTATACATAATTATGATCCTTTATTTATTTAATTTTTTTATAATAATATTTTTTTTATGTAATAAATTCTTTAATGCATGTTATTTTAATAAGATGTATTATTATACTGTTTTGAAAAAATAAGTCCACCTGAGTTTCTTACTGGTTCTTCTCAGGAACGGTGTAGGGTTTGAACCAGTAGTATATTTTTTCTCTCTCTCTTGATAATGTCAGACGATTCGAAAATGCTTATTAATAAGCTTACTTGAATAAAGAATAGTTTGACTTGAGGCCGTCAGAAAATGTCTTCGTGTGATTACGGCGTCGTGATCCCAACTATGAATGACCGGCCAAGAGCATGTCAGGCCATGCTCAGTGTAGGGTTCCGTAGTTATTCAAAACCGGCTTGGCCGATTATTTTCGAAATAGTTTTATTTTAAAGTATTGTATAAGTTTACTATTAATGTTTTTTTTCATATTTCTTGAACCTACGAATCAAAAGTTAGAGGGGTGGGGACAATTTTTTTTCTTCTGGAGGGATTATCTGCGAAAAGATTGTGTTAAGAAAAATAAATTATTTTGAGACCCTTATTCTTTTTAAAATATCTATTCAATGATACCCCTCACTATAGGATTAGAGCGAATGTATAGGATTACAGGGGAGGTAGCCGAAAAAAACATATTTTTCTAGTTTTTATTGTAGGTACCACTTTGTTGGCATGATTAAAATGTATACCTGTACACATTACTACAATCGCCAAGCAGATGTCCAATGCCCACCGTACCGATTATAGGCATTACCTACTTTCTAATGCGTTCATACATAGTGGGAGAGGCCTATGTCCAGCAGTGGACTGAGATAGGTTGATGATGCGATATCGTGACAAAATAAAATACGCTCGAGCGTCCACTCAGTTTGAATACTTCATGTATTCGAATAAACGAGTTTTTAAATATTACAAATTTCGATTAATCCTGCACGAATTTCGGAGGCTTTACGTCGAAAAACGTAATATTTCAACATGTAGTATCCTGAAAACGAGTGCTTCGTAATATTTTTTTCATCACACCTGTTCGGTAAGTGCGCCAATGCGCTGCGGCGATGCGCGCCGTAGATTCGTCATTACGCCCTAGGGCAATCAAGGATTTTCATACAACATTACGTAGCGCGGCGCCGCGCCGGGATTTCTGTTATACACATGATAAATTTAAGTCATCCCTGATTTTGAGAAATGATTTAGACTATTTTATAGTAGTCTTGTGAAAATATATTGTTTTATTTACTTTTTTTGCTTCACAGGTGTGATGAAAAACATTGAGTGTGCCACGGGCGATATACAAGAATTATAAACTCGTGTGAAGTAAAGCCCGCGCCTTCGGCTTGGGCTTTACTTTCACACTCGTTCACAATTTCTTATTTACCGCCCTTAATACACAATGTACTATAATTCATATCAGACCACAAGTACGTAACGATGTAATATTGTTTTAATGCGTTGGTCGAAAGCAGGCAGTACATTGAAATTGCTATATTGAAAAAAAAAACTTGTATTTATATACATACTGCTATTTGACCGTACAATTAAGTTTATTTCCTCAGAACGATCAATATAACGTGTGTACTGATTAGTGATGTGCCGTTACCGTAATTTACGAGAATTTAGAGAATCTTGTGGTAACTTTCTCGGTAAGATTACCAATATCGGTAATTAATGAAAAAGTTGTCTAAATACACACATTTTCATCATTATTTTTCCAGTATAGTATTTAGTTGACTAGCCATGACATATGTAGAAATTTTCAAAAACATCCGTGGGCGGGAACTAGTTTATTACCAAAATTACGGTAAATTACGGGCGTAAATTACCGAAAATTCTCTCCGCGAACATTCTCAGGTAAAATTTCCTATAGAAAACTTTAATGTTTTCAATGATATTTTTAATTTTTTCTACTAGTGCACATTAAATATTGTTAAAATGTGAACTCGTACATTAACGAGTATATTTTAAAATGATAAGTTCTGCACCATTATCTATAAAAGTAACAAAAATGATGTATGTTGTATGGGAGCCTTATTAAATATTTATTTGAATTTACTTTTTAGTGTTAGATGTTATAGCAGTAACAGAAATACATAATCTGTAAATTTATTAACTATGACGATTTATGAGATACAGCCTGGTGACAGAAGGACGGACAGATAGCGGAGCGTTAGTACACTTAGTACCTACCTAATAGACTCACGTTTTACACTTTGGGTACGGAACAATAAAAATGAGTAACACATGTTAATAATAATAATCATTTATTTATCGTACTGTCTTTCTTGATCGAATAATTTACAGTTTTAAACAGAAAAATTAAACAATGAAAACACTCAAAATGTCAAATGCTCTATTATAGGTTTTCTGAAAATAAATAAAAAAAATGCATTTGAATCAACAGTGTAGGAATTAAGGTAGACTTTATATAGTTTCAAAATCAAATGCGACTCTGTTCCAAGTTAAAATAAGCGATTTAAGATTTGAAGCTAACATGGTTACTTACATAATAACTACAATTTGAGTGAGATATTTATGTTAAATATCCAGTTTTAAATTGTAGTTAAAATAACTAAATCTAAAGTTTAGTAATCATCACTTACCTCGTCAACATCGTTTAACTGCTTTGATCCTGAAGTACTTGATCGGCCCGAAAGCGAATCGTCGACGGCAGCGGCCAGTTGTGTGTTGGTATTTGCTGGTGGACTTTGATAGAGTTACGATTTAACAGTTACAGGGCAGTTTTGACATTTTTTTACTAAGTGCTGTGCAAACCGTGTCACGTTTTACAAAACAAGCAACTGCATGTTGTCACTTGATTTTCATTTGTTTCTCTAAAATAGTCCATCACTTTGCCTTTAGGCCTCATTGTTTTAAACGCACTAAAACTCGTGTATTCACAGTAGGTCACTTCAAGTAGAACTAAATGGACGTAGTTTAGGGAAAAGGATTCAATCCACAAAAATGTGTCAATAAAACTTCAAACTTCTGTCAAAAGCAAAAGTCAGTCTTTTCAATGACAATTTTTTGAGGTTGGATCCTTTTTGCTAAACTACGTCCAAATAAAAAACTGGAATCTGTTCTACGTTAGGGGACACAATTATTTTCCCCACCATAACTACCTGAACTTAACAAAAGATACGGGCCAATCACGAAACATCCAAACTCATGACAATGACATAGCCTAGCTTCTAATTAGATAATACAAGTATTTACAATCACCGCTAAACCCTTTAAATTTTACCTGCAAGTGCTACCTTAGATAACACGATGAGTAACAAAAGATCTTATGATTTACGAGTAAAGTAACAAAATTACCACATAAATAGGTGCCTGAGCCAGATAACATTAAAATACTTATTTGAAAGTACCTACCACGTGAAGAGATAAAATAATTTAACATCATAACATGTTTAAAGTAGGGGCATCGAAAGAAGTCGTTTTTGACAGCTCACAATAGTGTTGTGAAACGCTCGATTTTACCGTCGTAAAATTTTCAGTCAAGTGTGAAAAGGCGTTAGATCTGGTACTTGCCATTAAAAAAGTGTCAGGTAATCCGAATTAAAATAGTGTTTGGTAATCTTACTTAGAATCATTAGCAGGCAGCGAAACTTTGGTACCGGTGACGTCATAATGACGTAAAGTCGCATTTAGGTAGGATGTTTTATAGGACGGATAGGACGTGACCTCTATAAGCAAAATTCATAGCATCCACAACCTCTGTTAGCGAGAGCCTCTGTAAGTGGGATTACGTTTTACTTGAACCTGGTTAAGTGGAAAACTGGATAAGTGGAAAACCTGGATAAGCGGAACTAAACAGTCGGTCCCTTGCGATTCCACTTATCCAGTTTCCAATGTAATTATGGGTTAAACTGATAAGGATCTTTTGTGTAAATTCCATTTAGTCGCCATTGAAGGTGCCGCAAATTTCTATCTTTAAATTTACACCGTCAACAAAGTCACCGCCATCCATTGTATCTATTTTGTTTTCATACAGATAAGGACATTTGGGTGATTTTATCGACTGAAGCTTACATCTATATTTGCATCGTCAAACAAATGCAATTAGGTACATCGGTATTTTTATTTATTGCATTTTTTCTAACCCGGTCCTTTTCATTGTACCTACCTACCTAACCGTGTGTATATTAGTAAATAATGTACTTACGCTGAAAAAGTTTCCGTTTTTCCAAGTATAAAAACTTTAAGTTATAAATATTAGATGTCATATACCAAAGAAAAACGACCAAGATCACCTATGTCCGAGGTGGGGATCGAACCCACGTACTCAGCTTTCGCGGCTGATGCCTGTACCCCTCGGCCACTCGGTCTTAGCAACCACCGGTCAAATTTCTCGGGTATATGCAATCCCTTACAAGGCTAGGCGCCTTTGACCATTCTCTAAGGGCAAGCACTAACTACATGCCTACACCTCCTATTAGAATACTTTACAGTTTTCTAGAATAGCTAGAGAGAGATGGTGCTGCCATCTATTGAACATATTGTGAAAACACAAATCAAATTATTTATTAACTAAATATTTTGATTTGTACTTTTAATTTTTCTCCAGTAGTCACACTACTTAATACTATATAAGTTATAAATATTAGATGTCATATACCAAAGAAAAACGACCAAGATCACCTATGTCCGAGGTGGGGATCGAACCCACGTACTCAGCTTTCGCGGCTGATGCCTGTACCCCTCGGCCACTCGGTCTTAGCAACCACCGGTCAAATTTCTCGGGTATATGCAATCCCTTACAAGGCTAGGCGCCTTTGACCATTCTCTAAGGGCAAGCACTAACTACATGCCTACACCTCCTATTAGAATACTTTACAGTTTTCTAGAATAGCTAGAGAGAGATGGTGCTGCCATCTATTGAACATATTGTGAAAACACAAATCAAATTATTTATTAACTAAATATTTTGATTTGTACTTTTAATTTTTCTCCAGTAGTCACACTACTTAATACTATATAAGTTATAAATATTAGATGTCATATACCAAAGAAAAACGACCAAGATCACCTATGTCCGAGGTGGGGATCGAACCCACGTACTCAGCTTTCGCGGCTGATGCCTGTACCCCTCGGCCACTCGGTCTTAGCAACCACCGGTCAAATTTCTCGGGTATATGCAATCCCTTACAAGGCTAGGCGCCTTTGACCATTCTCTAAGGGCAAGCACTAACTACATGCCATGACATCTAATATTTATAACTTATATAGTATTAAGTAGTGTGACTACTGGAGAAAAATTAAAAGTACAAATCAAAATATTTAGTTAATAAATAATTTGATTTGTGTTTTCACAATATGTTCTATAAAAACTTTATTTAAAGTATTTTTATAGTACCTGTACGTGTACATGTACTTACCTACATCTAAATAAATGCACTAGATCTGTCTGTTCACTAAAACTCAACATTTGTATACCTTACGCAAACTCCTTATATTATTTACGAACTTAAATATTTCGGTATAACATACATGTAATTTCGCTGGTTAGAAACAAATTCTGCATACCGCCATCCATTACCACTGTAAAGTCGTTATAATCTTACAAAGAATATAAACACCATTTTGAATCACGCCAAAATAAACCTTACATGCTCGGGCTAAGGTCCATATTAAATATGTATATTTTTTTGAGTTTCGTTATTCTAGTAGAGCTCAAAATGCAACACGCTTCGCCCACTGAATCACAACACGTTGGCGTGATTCTCAAAAGTACCGTAAATAGTCATATTTTGTCTGGAAATGGTAATATGGCATTTTAATATTTATTTACATCTCATTACAGTTGTTAGATAATGAAAAAATATTTACGAAAACCTGAATTCTCTATTTTTTGTTTAGCGTTTATAAAAAGTAGAATACAGGAATAATATACTAAATATATGTATAAGGTATTTTAGCCTCATGTTTTAACTATGTCAAATGGACAATATTAAGTCCATAAGTTTAAAAATGATGGAGATAATCGACTTAACAAAATAACGCAACATGTGCGTGATCAGTGGCTAAGCGGCGTTGCAAAATCACGCATACGCTGCGTGATTAGCGCTGAATGGGTTAAATAGGGGCTCGCGAGGACCTGTCAAAACCATGACAAACTTTTAGATAATATGTGTGTACCTACTATTATAGCAATTATTCGTACCTCCATAAAAAAAGGTTTACTTATTTATTTATTTCGATTGACGTATCGGTAAATTGCAGCAACAGTAGTAACATCACTATTCCGTACAGGCAACAATGAAGTTTGACATTTGCTCCTTTATACTAACTGTGAACATTTACAGAACTTCATGTGCAAACAAACGTCAAAAACGACTTCTTTCGATGCACGATGGCGATGACTTTAAGCAAAAAGGTGTGAAATAACTTTCGTTAAGAAAACAATACGAAAAATAATAAAAAGTTTGAAAACACGATATTTGTAAACAAATTTTAAACATGACCAAACATTCTTAAGCGGTAAGTTATCGAGAAATTTCCGTAATTTACCGTAATTTCCATCGATGAGAATTACCGTAATTGCGTAATTTACCGACGGAACATCACTAGTACTGATTAGTTGTCAAACGTTGCTAGTGACTGCAGTCCGTCATTGTCAAGTGCAAATTAACGATTCATTTTGAAGTACATTGCTTCTCAATTAACTTTTTTTATAAAGTGTTTACAATTTTTAATCAAATAATGCTCACGGTTTGGATAAAACTCTGCATCGCATTCCTATGTTTCAATAAAAGCCTGTATCATGGCAACACAATAAATATATGTAACTAGATATATATTTATATAAGGTCCTAATTTATTAGTTGCAGATATTTTAACACATGATACTTTACATCTAAATAATTAACTTTAAATATAAATTAAGAAATCTTTTCATGTAACATTTTTGATTTCATTTTCCTAACAAAAAAAAAAATAATTTCGTCTAAAAAAAAATCATCATGTGCATTATCAGATGTCACAATAACAAGCTGTCTGTCATGTCATCAAACGACACAAACCAACGGAAAATAACATGACATTGACAATCAAGTATTTAATTTATCGACGTTAAGTGGCCAGTTCCAGTTAAGTGATACGTAAAAGAGGTACTAGAATCTGTTCAATGAGTTTTCATTTAATAATCACATAAACAGGGTGTTTTTACGTAGCAAATTGGTTTTTCCGTTTTCTCTACAAAGACATCGTAAAAGCTATGTTTCACGGTTTAATATACTCCAGAGACCGAGTACTATCAGCTGTTAAAATATCTGCATCTAATAAATTAGGACCTTGTATATTGCGGACACCCCGTATATTTGCGTTTTTAAAACTTGGCCGGTTGAAATTATGACGGTTTTCAACGCAGCTAGCTGTATGACCAGATGTCTTGCGTTTTGTTAAAACGAATAATTTTATTGCGTTTCAGAACAAAAGTCATAAAATTGCTTCATGAAAAGTTACTCGAATTTTTATTCAACTGTAGGCCAAGAATTAGGTACTCAAAAAATTTAATTACGACTGAAAGCCTGAAACAATGTTTTTTTGAACAGAAACGCCACAGATGACTTCAAGTATACGATGGAACATGCAAAGTGTATTAAATGACTTGACCGTCACTGGAAGCTTTATAATTGAGAGAGAGCATATCCGTTTCCGTCAAACATTTATCAATTTCCATACGAATTTGACTTAAATTTCCTGCTCAGTGGCGACACCTGGCGGTAGCTCGCTAGTTTTCTTAAAACAATGTGGAGCTACCTTCCCTCATTGGCGTTTTCGATTCCGTCGAAAGTTATACCCAAACGTAAGTAACTTAAATATAGATATTTCAAATTAAAGTTAGTGAACATTATTTTTAACGGTTTTTACCGTTCGATTCACTATCTAATCTAAATAAAGAATCAGTTTTCATACGATACGGGATGAATAGTAACGAAGGCGGTGCCACCCAGCGAGATGCTGTGGCTGGTCCCAGCGGCGTGGCTCGCAAGAAAAACAAGCGAAGCCGTAGCAGCAGCTCGAGCAGCAGCAGCAGCAGCTCCTCAGGCTGCAACTCCTCGAGCTCCACAAGTTCGAGTAGGAGTCGCGCTCGATCACGCCATCCCCGCCGAAAGAAAAGTAAGCGCAAGCATTCAAACCGTGTAATGAATAAAATATTTAAAGAAATGGCTGAGCTTCGCCAGCAGATTAATTCAAATTGTCCTGCAATGCAACCAGAGTATACTGATAATGTATCTATAGGCTCTGGGGTTAGTGGCGTCTTATACGAACAGTTGACTACTGGTGGACCAGAACCGCTTACAAATAATTCCTTGCCCGAACCTTTCACGTTTGATATTGAAACTAAACTCAAGGAACCGTCTGTGCCCAAAACTCCGGATAATTATCTAAAAATGCTTGATGAGGTACAGCGTTTGGGTAGCAAGGCTTGGTCAGAAGTAAGATACGCTGACACACAGAAAATATATAATCATACACCAGGATTTATCGAGCTTGAAACAAACGAGGAGGTAAAAAATTATGACTCCTTGCGTCACCTGTCTTACGCTGACAAATCCTACGCTGCCTTGACGTTCTGCATCCTAAAGCAAAAAGAAACATTGCAAGAGGCTATTCGTTGCCTGTTATCTTGGGCTAAGATTTCAAATGTAAATTTTGAAAATTTAAGTGAAAAAGTTGAGGAAGTTTTTCAAAAGGGTAGCCTTGCAAAAATTAGTTCTGATTTATTACAATTAGCTTGTGGTCACCGAGCAGAGGCAATCGAAATGCGTCGAGAGACAATTTCAAGTCAAATAAAAGATCCTTTAATAAAGGCAAAAATAAATAGAATTCCTCCATCCACGAGTTACATTTTTGATTCAGAGCCCTTTACTGAGGCTTTAGAAAAGGCAGGCGGGGTTCGCAAAGCATTTTGGCCTCCCAAATCAGAACACACAAAACCCAATCAATCGAATAGCGGCCCCTCGCGGGGGCAAAGCATTTGAAAACCAATCGTTCCATCGCGTGGAACTCAAAACTACCCACAGTATTATGAGCAATTCGTGCCAGTACAAAATTATGGTAATTACAACCTACCCTCGCGGGGTGGACACAATCACTTTGCCCACGCCCAAGTGTATAAAAATCAACCGGTTAGTGGTCAAACAGGTTACCATAACACCGGTAGGGGCTCCTTTCATAACCGAGGCTCGCGGCCCGAGCGTGGAAGTACCAGAGGTCACCCATACGTTACTAAAAGTAAAGGAAACCAATTCGAGCTGGCCGATTAGCACATTTTTACCATGCTTGGAAGGAAATAGGGGCTCCAAGAATAATTCTCAAATTGATCAAGGGTTACCGCATACCATTTTTTCTGAAACCCCCACTCTTGCGGCCAAATCTAACCAAGGGCCCATTTCACACACCCGTGTCAGAAAAAATGACAGAAATAGTACAAAAAATGAAGTCACAAAACATTCTACGGGCAGTTCAAACTTCGCCAAGTTTCGTATCCCCCCTGTTTCTTGTACCAAAACCCGACGGAACTGCCCGTCCAATATTCAATCTCAAAGCTTTAAACGATTATGTAGTTACGGAACCCTTCCACCTCATAAATATGCACCGCGTGCCCAATTTTCTTCAACCGAACGACTGGATGTGCAAAATCGACTTGACCCAGGCGTACTTCCACTTGAAAATAACGGAGTCGCACCGATGCTTTCTAAGAATTATTTACAACCAGGAATTACTAGAGATGACTGCCCTCCCATTCGGGTTAAGTTCCGCCCCCAAAACATTCTCCATTCTGACAAATTTTGTAGCACAAATACTACGCGATCGGTGGAATATCAGGATATTGGTTTATCTGGACGATTTTTTGATAGTAAATCAGGATTTCCAGTTACTCCGCGACCATGTTCGTCTCACAGTGCAAACACTAGAAAGATTGGGCTGGGAAATCAATTACGAAAAATCAATACTTTATCCTCAGATGCGCATCATTTTCTTAGGAATTTTATGGAACACCTTGGGAAAATACAAAAGCTCTTCCAAACGAAAAAGTCGTGTCCATAAGCGAAAGAGTAGCTCGTGTGCTCGAACAAGGCAAAATGACCTTAAAAGAGGTGCAAAGATTAGTAGGCCTTCTGAACTTTTCCAGCTCCGTAGTTCCACGCGGTCGGCTCAACCACCGACAGTTATTAATGTTCATGAACCTGTTACCAAACCCTTCGACGAGGCAGTTCCTAATTCCCACCAACGTTGTAACAGAACTGAATTGGTGGATTCAGAATTGCCCATTATCAACCCCGTTGCACTATCCACCACCGACACATTTCCTAGTGACAGATGCATCAGACTTGGCTTGGGGCGCACAAGTAGACGATCTAGCCCTCTCAGGCAGTTGGTCACAAGAGGAGCAAGGTCTACACTGCAACCAAAAAGAAATGCTAGCGATACTATACGCTATTCAAGCTCACGTTCACCTACTAAGACACAGCACGATCCTAATACAGTGCGACAACAAAACAGCAGTGGCCTATCTACGGAAAGAAGGGGGTGCAAAATCTCCAGCCCTGGTAAATATTACCTATCAAATCCTGGGTTTACTAGACAAACATCACATTCACTTCAGTATACAGTATCTCCCAGGCAGGTACAACAACCAAGCCGATCACTTGTCACGTCACCGCCAACCACCGGAGTGGCATCTACTACCGGCCTGTGTAGAGAGGGTCTTTGCGAAATGGGGTGTCCCAGTGATAGATTTGTTCGCATCAAAGACTGCCCACGTGGTAAGCAATTACGTATCTCGAGACTTGACAGATCCACAAGCGCTGTTTCACGACGCGTTCAGCGTCCCTTGGAATTACCCATTGGCGTGGGTATTTCCCCCGCCGTTTCTAGTGCCGAAAGTACTGATTCATCTGAATCAATCGTCGGGTATATTCCTAGTGGTAGTACCACGATGGAAGATGGTGTTTTGGCGCGCCGATCTCAAAACCAGAGCCCTCGCAGCACCAATAACCCTGAAAGGGTTACATCGTCACCTGATCGACACGTCGACGGGTCTACCACCCCCGAAAGCCAAAGACATCACCCTCGAGGTATGGAAATGTGGGGGTGGACTGAGACGTTAGCAACGTGGAATGATGAGCAACGAAGCCTGCTGCAGAATTCATGGCGTAAATCCACGTTAAAAACATATAAAGTAGCTTGGACGCGTTGGACTTCTTGGTGTAAAGTTAAAAACATTGATTTCAAGAACCCGACTGGTGGGCAATTAGCTCAATTTTTGTCAGATTTGTACTTAATTAACAAATTTTCGTATAACACAATCTTGTTGCACAAATCTGTTGTGTCTTCATTAAGTAACACTGAAAAGTTGAGCCAACTTAGTTCACATGTTTTAGTAAAGCATATTCTGAAGTCCATTGCTGTTAAAAATCCAAAGCCTGCATTATCAAAGCCACCTATTTGGGACGTTAATAAATTAACATTATTTCTAACTAATTGCGTCGTAGACATAAACAATGCTTTTCAAACATCCCGACACACCGCAATCTTATTGTTGCTTTGCTCGGGACGTCGTGTACACGATTTGACACTCCTTGCAACAGATCCTGACCATTGCGTTATCACAGACGATAGTATTATTTTTTGGCCCCAATTTGGGTCAAAAACTGATACCAGTACTTATAGACAGTCAGGATGGAAATTGTTACCAAACACGAATAATCATAATTTAAATCCCCTCTTTTGGATACAAAGAACTATATTTTTACTAAATGAAAGACGTAACATAGCAAAGACGTCTAATTTGTTTGTGACGATTAAGGGTGAGGCACGAGTTGCGTCTCGTACGGTAATAGCTAGTTGGGTGAAAACCTTATTTAAAGAAGCTGGCATTGAAGGAGCCCCAGGAAGCACCAGATCAGCGGTGGCTTCCAAAAATTGGCTAAATAACCATTCATTAGAAGATATTTTAGCACGGGGCAATTGGCAATCTGTTAACACATTCCAAAGGTTTTATAGACGTGAGGTAATAAGTGATATTGATTCAAATAATATTACAAGATTATTTAATCCCATTTAATAAGATGGTAATTTTGTATGAGTAAATCACACTCTAACCTTGTATGACTTGCTTACAATGGTTGAAATTATGTTAGAATCAATAAACTTTTGTCAGTGTTAAAATGTGAAATTTTGAGGTTGTTAATTGTTTTAAGTAGAACCTCATGATAATACATAGCGAAAAACACTATGAACTTGTTTGGTCTGCTTACAAATCTTACAATGATTATTAATTGTAATTATTTTAAATATATCATATAACATAGTTCTAAGGTAATAAAAATGTGAAAATGATATGTATATAATTGTATCATTTCCTAATTAAAGTTGTAAATCAATAGATGTGTTCTTATTACACATATCACATTGGCGAAATTTCCTTATGATGAATCTTGTGTGGCCCCACCAGGCGATAACAAACAGGTCTCAATTATAAAGCTTCCAGTGACGGTCAAGTCATTTAATAGCAGTGTTTTACCTGAAATAAAACGCATATTAAATACTTACCTCACTGGAAGCTTTCATTTTAATTCTGCCTGGTGTAATTGAGCCAATGAGGGAAGGTAGCTCCACATTGTTTTAAGAAAACTAGCGAGCTACCGCCAGGTGTCGCCACTGAGCAGGAAATTTAAGTCAAATTCGGATGGAAATTGATAAATGTTTGTCGGAAACGGATATGCTCTCTCTCAATTATAAAGCTTCCAGTGAGGTAAGTATTTAATATGCGTTTTATTTCAGGTAAAACGCTGCTATTTTTGAAAAAATTGTAGCTATTTGACCCACATGGTAAATAAATAAATATCTTGGGACATCTTACACAAATCGACCTAGTCCCACGGTAAGCTCAATTAAGGCTTGTGATGTGGGTACCAGGCGACGATATATATAATTACATAGACAGCCATTACAAAGAAAAAAGTGTGATAAATAAATACGCAAAATATTGCCCTCGCTGGGATTCGAACCAGGAACCTTCAGCTTCATAGGATTGTGGGTCATACATATCAGACGATTCGAAAGTGCTTATTAATAAGCTTACTTGAATAAAGAATAGTTTGACTTTGACACTATGTACGTATTGTTCATCTAAATTGCTAGTGTTATAGAATAGTACATTACGACACAAGTGCGAAAAACATGTTCGTTTTTGCACGTGTCTCGTACGACGTTTTTTAGTGCAGATCGCCCTCCGAAGTTTGGGGCCTGACGTAAAATGACACACTTCTCGCACTAGAGCCTATAAAACGCACCATCTGTACTAAAAAAAAACATTTTTTACTGACAGCGATTGTTAGACATAGGAAACAACTTTTTAACCTCCAAATACGCATAAAAATCCTGAAACTGCCATGTTTGTGTATACGAACGACCTGATTTTGTGTATTAAAAGGTCTCCGAAAGACTAAAGTCTAAAGTTACCATTTTTCGTGGCATTAAATCTTAAATATCTTGGGACATCTTACACAAATCGACCTAGTCCCACGGTAAGCTCAATTAAGGCTTGTGGTGTGGATACCAGGTGACGATATATATAATAGACAGATACATATAGATACTTAAATACATAGACATCCATGTCCAAGGAACAAATATTTGTGATAATAAATACACAAATAATGCCCTCGCCGGGATTCGAACCCGGAACCTCCAGCTTCGTAGGCAGGGTCATTACCAACTAGGCTACGGAGGCTGTCAATTTATGTGTATAAATTGTATTGTTTTGAAAATAAAGACCGTTAAAAAATATGTAAAATGTTTTGGTAAATGTATCCTCGATGCGGCATCTTTAGTGGCGAACTCTGTAAGGAAGACTTTATGAAATGTGACCCTGGCGTGTTGAATTACGTATTTTCGGTACAAAGCTGCAAACAACATGTTATAGTACATTGGAGTAGTACAAGGGAGGTAAGTTCGGAATTACTAACGAGAGTGTTAGAATCCCGACGCCGCAGGCGGAGGGCTTTTGATGACTCGAGTTAGTATGGCGCTTACCGACCGTGATGCATACAATGCTTTTAATCACACTTGCCGACAAAAAAATAAGTTTTAAGACAAAATATTATTAAATCGTACTGACAATCTATTACTCCCTAGGGAGTTTCACTGATCTATTACTCCCGCTATGCATGCAAGCAATGGCGCGCTTAGCCACTCACATGCTTTGAAATTTTGGTTGAGCTTTATTCCTATGTAAAATAAGAGTGACAGCTGGTAACCAGAGTTACCAAAAGCAATTGAGTGGGTAGACAGCAGTGCGATGAAAAACATTTTGCACCTTATCCTTCGGTTACGGAATCGTAACATCTATACCGGGTGAAACATGAGTCGTGAAACTCGTGAACAGTAATGCGTTTTTTCTAACTCTTTATATAACTAACAATTGAATGCCCACAAGTTACTTAGAAATAGTCATGTTTTTTATTATTAAATTTTGTATTTTTTGAGGCTTTTTCTAATTTTTAAGGTGTTTTTCAGAAATGATAACGGCTATTTAAGCTATTTAAAACGTTAAATGTAATAAATACTGGGTGTGGCCTGTAATAGGAGCAAAAAATGAAACGGTGCACTAATAACCCAATAAATAGTCATAATTTAATAGTTAAAACTTAAAAAAAAAAATTTTTTTTGCAAAAAAAAAAACATTTTTTTCCTTTTTTTTATGTAGTTTTACTGCAGTCGACTTATACCAAAAAAGTTAAATCGGTGTAACACAAAAAAAAAAAAATTTTTTTGCTAAACCACTTAAAAAACCATGCGTTCAAAAAAACTTTTTAGCTCATTTAGTTTTATGTCCACTGAACTACCAATATGTTTAATCATTAATAAGGTACAATGTTGTGATACCTAGATACATCACTCATAGGTCGTAACTTTAACATACTGTTTCTCCTTAATGGATAACTTTAAAACACTGGGACCTTTTGCGAATAACTAGAGGCAGTCAGAGGAGTCTTCCATTTGATTTATTGCTCCTGTTACAGGCCACACCCGGTATATCATTTAATTTTTCATGAAACTACCAAATTGCCGTTATTAATTATTTCAATTTGAAGAGGTAATTTTAATTATTCCATTAATTTGTCTTAAAAATGCTTTTGGATATCCTAAAGCCAAAAACTACAAAAACATAAACCCAAAAACATACAAAAAGTAAATAAATGACTTGTCAATTTTTAAGTAAATTGTGGGGCATTTAATTGTTAGTTGTTTATAGAGCTAGAAAAACGTATTACTGTTCACGACTCATGTTTCACCCTGTAGAGTTAAAGAAATCTGATCTTAAGAAAAACAACGTGTACAGTCAAGTGCATTAATATATAGGTAGACACATTTGTAAGGGATCAGTATGGAGAAGTGTATATGTATATATTAATGCCCTTGACTGTACATAGGTACTGTACATACATTTATGAATTTCTTTTTTTAGGCTTTCGTAGTAAACTGCAGTTTCGCTATGTCCGTCTGTCTGTATCATCACATCATCATCATCAGCCTATGGTAGTCCACTGCTGGACGTAGGCCTCTCCTATTAACTATACGTATAGAAGCATTAGGAGGTAAATGCCCATAATCGCCACGCTTGGGAAGCGGATTGGCGATCGCAGTAATGTGTCCACTATGATGACGTTGCTGCCCATCATCAATCTTTTATCAAATAATGGTCAGTGACACTTCAATCTCTTAGTCGACTCTTTCGACACCCGCAGGAGGAGTTGGGGTGGTGACAAATGTATTCTTACTGCCGTCACCACACGGCCATACATCTGTATACATATACATCATTAAAGTAACCGACAAAGTGGTACAATAAAATATAGATTTTGTTTTCGCGTATGTACCTACAGATATCAAAATGCTCAAAAATATGTATTTTACAAAAATAGGATTTTTCTCTGTCACTCAAACGAAGACGTCATTAGAGTGAGAGAGACAAATCCTCGTTTACGAATTTCGTTTTTTGCGGTAGGGCCGCTGAACACAATACACTTAATACATAGCACACTGTAGGTACCTACACTTAATTCTTCTTTTCGATGTAACGGATCTCCTTTGAGGATTCGAGGGTCTACTGCGAGCCACGACCTCGTGTTGCCTCTCTCTCAAACTAAGGAATTCGTACGTAAGTGTGACAGGGAGGCAAATCGTTCGATCGCGGTCGCGGTAGAAATTCTGATGAAATGGATTTTCGAAGCTTAAAAAAGTCTAAAGATAAAGTGGATTAATTCTCAAGAGTTCAATTGATCTCTGATTCAATTACCTTAGGATTAAAAAAGAGTTATAAATAATATCGACTGTCTTGAAAATACTTGCGAAAGGTAATAAAATATACCTACATTAAATTACAAGTATCTGGGTCCTGAGTTTTTTTTTTCTATACTTACTAGAGCATAGTGTATAGCTAAATAGTGGAATACCACTACTTTGTCGGCATGATTAATATTATACCTAGTATACCTACCTATACCAAATTGCAAATCTCTATTAAATACTAGCGGTCATGGAGCCATGCTGCGGACAAAAAACAAACAGACATGGCGAGCGAAACTATATGGGTTCCTAGTTTATTACGGAACCCAAAAAATCTCCTTCCCGCTACCAACCGAGTTTACCAACCATTACGATGAACTTTCAGTATGGGACCAACATCCAAAAGCGTACATGAAAAATTGACTTTTCCATACTATTGAATTCTAACTAATCACTCACTTTGTATGAGGGGTCTAATATTATTAAAGATATTTCTATGTTGGCACTATACTGAAAGTTCATCGTAATTGTTGGTAGACTCGGTCGGTAGCGGGAAGGAACGTCGTCTCTTTCCACTCTGTGAATTTAGCACTTATTCCTTTGTTCAGCAATAACAGAAAACGTAAATGTTTTCTTTCCTTACCAAAATTCGTCGACCGCTCTATTGTTGGGTCATTGTCAGATTTCGGTTATCGTCTTTTCGGTGGACATGCCTAAAGTTATGGAATTCCTGTACTAATTTTGGGATGAAACAATTGACGGTACAACTAGGTTCCCCGGTCTATATCCCTATGCAATCAAATCGTAACATAGATTTATAAAAGCTGTTAACTTTTGACCACCGAGTGGACAACTTTTGTTTTTCGATTTGACAATGACCCGTTCCTTATATTTCTACAATACGTCTGAAAATTAGTTTTATTTTCTCATGTCTGAGAAAGATTTAAAAAACACCGTTTGTCGTAAATTTTTAGGATTCCGTAATAAACTAGGAACGTATAGTTTCGCCATGTCCGTCAGTCATTCTGTCCGTCTGTCTGTCCGCAGCATAGCTCAGTGACCGTAAGTAGGTACCTACCTACTAGTTGCAACTTGGTACAGGTATACATATTAATCACTCAACATTCAATATTTTTAGAAATAATCGCTCCAAAATTAAAAAAAAATGTGTCTCCCTCTAACTTTTGATTCGTGAGTCTGTAAAAAATGAAAAAAACATGAATATTATTAGGTCCAAAGAACCTAAATGATTATGTATTCTAAAATCTTGTAAAACCCATAAAATCAATAAATGAATGATGAATTATTAAATCATTTACTTGTCAGTGTTTGACCACACAAAGCCTTTTGATCCGTTCTTTAATTTTTCCTACAACAAAATTCAAAAACGATTTGAAGGGTCCACGGGAAAAATATGTCCATAGCTTAAAAAATCAGGGCAAATTCACACCTTATTCTGTTAAAAATAAGATTGTTTTTCCTTCTGTAATCTGAATTGACCAGACATGTTCTTTTCGTGGACCCTTCATCGTGGTCTTTTATCTGCCAAACCGAAGGTTAAGGAGACTACCTATCGTTATTTTATTGTATAAAGTAAGGGCTCCGTGCGTCACTAAGTATTAAGGCTTACCAAATATTTGAGAATTTCAACAATTGTGAATACCTATTCGATTTTATGATTTTTTATTTCTTGATATTCGAATCTATAGTTGCCGATATCTAAGAATGAACTTTTGACAGTTATAGATTCATCCTTATTAACCCTTAAATGCATGATTTTTTCTTTTCATTCCAAAAACATAATGTGCATACCTAGTGGCGTCGCAAGCACGTGAAAAATAGAAAAAAAATCTGTGGACATATTTTGGGTGGAATTTGTACTATTAATCAAAATTTCGATACATCATACATTATCCATTTTTGAAAAATCGTGCACGATAAAACGTGCAAATATTATTTACTTTTAGATTGAAAAGTATATTCAATTCAGTACGTAGTACTAATTGTAAAATCGTTATGGTATGAATTACAAAATTCCAATAAAAAATAATTTCATACTTAGTTAATAACCGCTAAACGCACGCAACGACAACAAATTTCCGCCATCTTGCTTATAAACACATGTAAGTTTTTTTTAATACAGTTACGCCCACGAATCAGTAATAAGTTTGAAAGTTCATTAAATTTCCTTGCAAAATTAACCTTATGAACAATATACATATCTAGTTTTCAAACGCCAACTACGTTTTGGTTATGTACGATACATCGTACACCATGCATGTAAGGGTTAATATGAGGGTAAGACTTACCATTTTTCCGATAGTCTTAACGCCATACTCGTACATAATATATAAGGCTCATTTCTAAGTCCCCCCAAGTCGCAAGTGCCCCCATTCCCCCCCCCCCCTGGATCCGCGCCTGATTAGCTTATTTTGAGAATATTTCAATAAGACGTGTTAACCAGCAATAAACAACATAGATAACTGGAGATTATCACGTGGCAGGTTTAACACAACTTTCAACTTGAATCATTTAGGATTTTTTTTACTAAGGTATACTTACAATTCCATGGAAAATCGTAAAAAGTTCAAAAACTATTTCTCTAATTCATTAATGTAATGTATTTATTAGTTTTGAATCAAAGTTCGTATTAAAACTTAGTAATTACCTATTGCTGTAAAGTGGTCCAATACTGCAACTATGGTCCACAACATAACAACATAATAAATAAGTATCAATCCATAATCTTCTAATTGACCTTCTACATGATGAATGAGGTGTTTTTGCCTATAAATAGCGCGATTAATATATGAATTACACGTAGCAATGTACAAGTTGCAAAACATTCTCAAAATTGCGGGAATATACTCGGAAATATCCGAGAATTTTCATGAGAATTTAAGAGCAAGTTCTCATTGAGAATGTTTCCATGAGAAGTTAAAAAAATGTGTTATAAATAATTATTTTAAATCGTAAATAAGTAAACAAGGAGGTAAATATAACTCATATGGCATGTATCTAGTACGGCCTTGGCTTGATTAGATTATTTGTTAAATTGAAATTCCCGAGAACATTCTATATGCAAGTTTCGCAACTTATGAAACTTCTCCTAGGTACAATGCTAATTATACCTACGTAATGGAAGATATTTGGTTCAGTTTGGTTTTAAAAACTTACAATACCTTGTGCAGTATTATTCGGATATTAGAAACGACCGAATATTCGAAGTTTTCGAATATTACAATTGGTAGCCCTTCACTATTAATTAATTTTGTTAGTAGAGGCTTCATAGTCGCCATCCTTGTGAAAGTAAGGTTGATTGGGTCCACTTACTATTTGGGTCCATTTCCACGTGTCCTTCGTTATCACAATAGGATACACGTGGCTCTATACCTATACTGTCCGTCAGTAGAAAACAAAAACCGGCCAAGTGCGAGTCGGACTCGCGCGCGAAGAGTTCCTTACCATATCATTAAAAAAATACAGTTAAATCAACCTATCTCAAAAACTATAAGAGATAATTTAATCAAATCAAAAATCGTTGATAGAGTTCATTAATATGCATAACATCTTTTTTTTAGAATTGTATACCTACCACATAGTTTAAAAAATAGAGGGGGGGGGACACATTTTTAGACTTTGACAGCTGATATCTCGAAAACGCCTCGCTTAAATAAAAATGCGACATCTTAACCTTCATATCATTTTCAAAGACCTTTCAATTGATACCTCACACGCTTATATACATCTAAAAAAAAATCTCTCCCTCATTTACATGTATGGAGGGCCCCAACCCCAATTATTTTTTTTTACAATATAGTATCATAATTTTATAGCAGTCCATACAACACATATTCTTTCCAAATTTCATCACTGTAGCATTTATAGTTTCCGAGTAAATCGGCTGTGACAGACGGACAGACGGACATGACGAATCTATAAGGGTTCCGTTTTTGCCATTTTGGCTACGGAACCCTAAAAAGGGTTGAATACGAAACTGGTGGTTCCGGGTTCGAATCCCGGCGAGGGCATTATTTGTGTATTTATTTATCATATCTCATGGCGGTCTATGTATTTAAGTATCTATAATTCTATATGTTTCTAACTATTATATTATCGTCGCCTGGTATCCCCATCACTAGCCTTAATTGAGCTTATTGTGGGACTAAGTCGATTTGTGTAAGATCGCTTAATTTATTAGGTACTTACTTAACCCTAGGTAGTTTATTTACCTTTAATTGTCTGTTGATTGAAAATTTTAGTTTGTGGAGTTGAAAGTTTGCAAGAAAACTTTCAGTTTAATTTCCGCAGTTCTAAGAAACTTCTAATTCTTCTCCTGTCTGGATTATCGTATATTTTCAACCTAAATTTTTTCTAGTGATAAATTTGCTAATTCCGAGTATTTGTCTCTGTCACTCCAACGAAGGCTTCATTAGAGTGACAGAGAAAAATCCTCGAAATCTGTGGATTTCGAAGTTCGAAGTAGGGTCGCTGCCTGTAAGACAAGATGGCTGTCGAAAATCCTCTTATTTCCAAACCAGCCACCGTACCCCGAGCTATTGCGATGTTTACTTTTTATTCGGCTCGCTCGCGCCAATACGCAAGTGGGTCAAAATTCTTTTCGTTGTCTTGTTTCATACCACTCTGTCACGATTTTAGTTGCTGTTTCGACTCAGTATATAAAAAAATAGCTGTGTGGTGACGGCAGTAAGAATATTTGTCACCACCCCAACTCATCCTGCGGGTGTCGTAAGAGTCGACTAAGGGATTGAAGTGTCACTGATCATTCTACAAGATTGATGATGGGCAGCAGCGTCATCATAGTGGACACATTACTGCGATCGCCAATCCGCTTGCCCAGCGTGGCGATTATGGGCATTTACCTCCTAATGCGTCTATACGCATAGTTAATAGGAGAGGCCTACATCCAGCAGTGGACTAACATAGGCTGATGATGATGATGATATTAAAAAATAACCGGTGCACTTGTATTTCTTATTTCCCGCTAGATTTTCATCCATACATCAAAAATTAGAAACAAAATATCATCTCATACAAAAAATCACAACTGTGTCACGTTTTTTAGGGACACAAAATAAGACAACAAAAATAATTTTGACCAAGTACGAGCGGGTTGGATAGAAAGTAAATGCGTCGCTGTAGCTCATGGTAGGGCTACTGTTGTCTTACCATGAGTTGGCAAGTAAGGTTTGCTTTAGCTTTTAGGGCCGAATCACACTTGCGGTTTGCAAGCGAGTTGAAAGCGAAGCGAGCGCGCGAGTTCGATCAAGCCCGTAACCAGTTCGCCGCGAGTGCTTCGCGATTTCGTCCCTAGCAGAAGTGTTTCCTCGTCGTAATACTATATGTAAGTGACTATCCAAGACACAGATTACTCGATTTTCTCCCGACTACGCAGCGTATACGTTACGCGCTCGCAATGGATTCGTGACGCACTCGCGGCGAATTGGTTACGAGCTCGCAACAGTCGCAAACTCGCTGTGCGCTCACTTCGCTTTCAAATCGCAAGTGTGACAAGGCCCTTACTCTATACGTAAAGCAGTCTATCATGCCCGTATTAATTTATTGCTCGTATTAATTTATTGGTGGATATGCGTGGCGTGCGCGTTGCATGGGTCTAAATTATTTTCGTTGTCTTGTTTTGTGTCCCTAAAAAACGTGACGCAGTGGTGATTTTTGTATGAGATGATGTTTTGATTTCAATTTCTGATGTATAGATTAAAATCTAGCGTAAAAAAGAAATACAAGTAGCAACGGATTTTTTTAATATACTGAGTCGAAACTAACTAAAAGCGTGACAGAGTAGTATGAAATAAGACAACGAAAAGAATTTTGACCCGTATATGTAAATGTGATATTTAGATATAACACCGCATGCCACGCAAGCGGTGTGACATCTAAAGACATTTAGATATGCTACCGCTTCCGGTGTGGCATGGCCTTACTATTTTATGTATCGACTAAACGCTAACGTAAGCGTTACTTGACATACGGCAAGCGCCGTGCCCTTTCAGTAAATATATTTCCGATTCAATGCTAAGACGGATGGCTTTTCGGTCTTAAAGCTTATTGTTAGACCCTAGCAACTTGGCAGCTTAGTGTGGGTGGCAGAAGTCGGGGCGTTAAAGCAAAGGTGTATACCTACTTAAATAGGATGTGCATATTCTGGAAATTATTAAAATAAATAACTTGGGACATCTTACACAAATAGACCTAGTCCAACGGTAAGCTCAATTAAGGCTTGTGATGTGGGTACCAAGCGACGATACATAGGTCAAAATTATTTTTGTTGTCTTGTTTCAAACCACTCTGTCACGCTTTTAGTTGCTGTTTCGACTCAGTATATAAAAAAATCCAGTGCACTTGTATTTCTTTTTCACGCTATATTTTAATCCATACATCAAAAATTTAAAACAAAACATCATGTCATACAAAAATCACAACTTTTTAGGGACACAAAATAACACAACGAAAAGAATTTTGACCCATATAGGTACAATAGACAGATACATATAGATACTTAAATACATAGACAGCCATGACCAAGAAACAAATCTTTGTGATAAATAAATACACAAATAATGCCTTCGCCGGGATTCGAACCCGGAACCTCCAGCTTCGTAGCCAGGTTCACTACCAACGGACGCTGAAAAGAGCCAACTCATTAACGTATCTCGTACGAAAGACATTTAAGACCATAGATAAGGCGCTATTTCTGTAGCTATATACTTTAATCAGGGCTCTTCTTGAATATGCATACCAAATTTGGCAGAATCCTTATTTCACAAAGATATTACTAGTGATCGTTATCAACGTGCCGTATTGGTGGCAAAGTATGGTTGACAGAAAAATCAAATACAGAGGTATTTTATCAATTATTAATATTTCACAAATTTATAAGTAAAAATAAATATAGTAATTTTAATTATTATAATTAATTACCTACCCGTCTTTTAATCACTTACTCAAATGATGCTGGTTAAACGACTAAAATGTATTCTTCAGATTCGGCTGTCAAGCGTTCACGTCAAATTGAAAATTCCATGACATAACTCTGATCTTACTCCACTTGAAATAGTTACTTCAATATTCATTTGGATTAAAATATAGATTTCAAAAAATGTCATTTAAAGTACTATTATGTGACATAAATTAATTTAATTTATTTTTTTCTTTTTAAAGTAGGATATCAATTTGTGTGTATCCTAAGGTAAGTAGGTACTGTTTTATTTTCAAGTAAAATAACAAAATAGAATTTCATGATTGTTACTTTTTCTGTCAACCATACCCATTGCCACGGAAAGTGCGCGTTGATAACGATGACTATATATAACCATGATAGTGAACAATGCCGAGCAAGATTGTTCATGAATTACGTAATACGCCTTACGAACTTTCGCTTATCTTGGATTGACAACCCTAGAACTAAATAGGCAACGTGGTGACCTTATACATATACATGCTAGATCCTACATGATTCATCATCATCGTTTCAGCCATTTATCGCCCACTTCTGAGCATAGGCCTCTCTTCTAGTACGCCACTCATCTCGGTCCAGAGCCAATCTAACCCAGAAGTGTCCCGCAATCTTACGAATGTCGTCGAGCCAACGGACGCCTAGGGGCTCTTTCATCCGAAATAGGCCACCAATCCGTGAGAACTTTAGTCCACCGGCCGTCATTCTGCCTGGCAACATGTCCAACCCAGTTCCATTTGAGTTTAGTAAAGGTATCCTAGGTGACTCATGATTACTACGAAACAGTACATTCACAAAATACAACATTATTTATTTTATAGGCGAGTAGCTATTCAGCCGATGAGCCGTATACAGTGTCCAGTATACAGTTCAAAGTTCGTAAATTCTTATCACATCACTACTAGTAGTAACTTACATAACAATTTTTTCAGACTTAAAATAAACTTAACGAGCTAACAACTAAAAATCCAAATGAGGACAAATGGCAAGGATGTTACCAAGAATTGGGCAAAAATTTTCTATTTACAAATAACCGGGTCGATAACTAAATCATCTTTTATTGAAATAACTAAATAATTTGTTTGTTTGAATTTATCTAGATGAATGAATGTTTATCTAAATAAATAATTTGACGTTTGAATTGAAATAGAAGATGAATTATCTTTGCCTAATGAGCAATGTCATACATATACCTTGGTAAGCAAATCTCATTCGATTCCAAAAATATTGAGCACGAAGTCGACAGAAGAATTAAAATCACTTGGAATAAATTTTGGAGCCAAAAAGAAATTCTGAAAAGCACAATGCCTATTACATTAAAAAAGAAAATCATGGATTCATGCTTACTTCCATCTCTTACATACGCCTCACGAACATGGAAATTTACTAAAAATGTTAAAAATAAAATCACTAAATGCCAAAGAGGTATGGAAAGAAGTATTACCAATATAAGAAAAATTATGAAAATTAATCACAGCATAATCAGATCAAAAACCAACGTGATAGACGCGCGCCAGTACGCAAGAAAGCAAAAATGGAGATGGGCAGGACATGTCGCCAGAATGAAGTCGAATAGATGGGCTAAACGAGTTACCATATGGCCAGGACCACCAGGCAAACGTACCAGCGGTAAACCACACGCGCGATGGTCAGACGAGATAATAAAAGTCGTAGGAAAAAACTGGATACATAAAGCACAGGATAGATCGGACTGGATATCTCTGGAGGAGGCCTTCACCTGAGAGGGGGTTCTTGCGACTACAATTCACAATTAAACTAATTAATTTAGAATAATCGTACAAATAATAAATTGACGACAGTAATGTTCAAATAATTATTTTTAACAAAAAAAAGAATTTATTTTTATTTAAACTGGACATTCAATACATAACTTTCGTTTAAAAAATAATAATGTAATAAAATAATATATTGTTGACATTGTACCGAGTATGGCAAGAAATAAAAGGCTTTTTTATTTTTTATTTTTATATTATTTTATTTAATGAGCAATGTCAGTATGACGGTTTGGCCTGACGTTTTATAACTATTTTTATAACGTGTTAACTTACTTCAAGAACGAACCGTTCATTCGAACCGTTCGTTCTTAAAGTAATCGAATCTTCATCTAGATAATTTATCTAAATAAAAGAGTTGACAACTATTAAATATAACATATTTGCAATTGAATTATATTCAAATAAGTTTATTTGAGATGATTTTATTTTAAATAATTATCTAGATAATGCCCCATTCTGGACGCTGGCAACGTTTCCCCGCTGAATGTCCCCGCTGTCATATTAGGTAGATGCCACACCGTGTGCGTGGCTTGCACGTGCGCGTGACGTGCAATCGGTGTGCAATCTACTATGACATTTATATACACTACAACGCGCACGCCACGCACACGCGTTCGTGCACGTGCTGCACACGCATCCAGTGTGGCTCAGACTTAATCCGAGCGAGGAAACTGTACGATAATATTTAGTACGACTATTGTTAACAATCCCACAATGTCGTAACAGATGTGCTTACCATAGAAAAAATCAACTGCGAAAGACTCTGGTTGTCACGGGAGTCGAACCCGCTTCCTCTGGATTGCCGGTCCAACGTGCTTCCAATTACACCAGACGACCATCCGTCGATCACAGCGAATTTAGTCAATGGTATTGTGAATCTAATCAATCACTAGCGACATCTGTACTTAATGTTTCGAAGGTACTACAACCTTAAGCCACTCAAAGACGTGTGTCTACCACAATCGTCCGCAAACTCGACAACTCTCCGTTGCGTTGAATTTACTATAGATTTATTATGATTTGATATTGTTAACAAGGCTAGCAGTTAGTTCCACAGGTAACATCGCAGTCTTAATTAGAGCAAAGAGCAGTAAATAGACGATGTTGACAATATCATGACCCAAATAGGTCACAAAGCTAGTTCATATTCAAGCATGGATGAAACTTAAAGACAGTGGACCTCAGTTATATTGCTAACTGCTCCCAATTATGAATTTCTTACTGTGCAAGTGTGCATTGCATAATGTAATGTACATCCGTGGTTGATGTTTACAATTCACAATACAATACTCTTTATTGCACACCTCGTAACATAAAGTAACATAAAAAAATAATAAAGGTAGAGGTAACACAACAGGCGGTCTTATCGCTAAAGAGCGATCTTTTCCAGACAACCTTTGGACAATGAAACAATGCAACCAGTAAAAAAACAGTAGGTGATGCAAGACATGAAATAAGGAAATTAAATGAACAAGTTTATTAATTACGACAAGTAATTAAATATTCACATATAAGAAAATAAAAATAAACGTACATATACGTATATACATATATAATATATACAGGGTGGTCCAAACCTTGACGTCAAAAAACTTTTTTTAGGTTCCCTACGTCATGGGCTATCAGAATATACCGCATGTATGTTAGCCGAATTTTTTGTAGTTTTTGAGTTATGAATTTTTGAAAATTTTTTTTGAGAAATTCTGGAATTTAAAAATTTTTTGTAAAAAAAAAACTATTGAGTTTTTTAAATATTTTCTTTTTGTGAAAGTATTACTACAAATAAAGCATTTACTGACAAAAAAAATTGCGTCCTCACTTTGATACAAGTAGGATAAAAAATACCAAATTCAAAATTTTACGTTTAAACGCATCAAAATAGCATTAATGTACGTAAATAAAAAAAATAAAACATATCCCAAGGATTTTTGGTAATCTTAAGACTGCCTTAGATCTTAAACCTTTGTAAAAGCAAAAAAAAAGTGATATTTAATGATGATAATTTTTCGGAGTAGTCGGTCAAATAAACTTAAAAAAAAAGCTTCTAAATTTTTCATTTAAAAATAAAGTAAAATATCGTCTGTCTTGTTGTTCTTATCAATAAACAAAGACAGAAAATACCACGAAAACTCAATTTGTGTAGTTATTCAAGTAATTTTTTACTAGGTACATTACACGTAAATTTTAAGCTTTTTTAAGTTTATTTGACCGACTTTTTTTATTAATAAATTTATTCATTCCAGAATTTCTCAAAAATAAATTTTCGAAAATTCATAACTCGAAAACTACAAAAAATCGGCTAAGATGCATGGGGTATATTCTGATAGCTCATGACGTGAGGAATCTAAAAAAAAATTTTTGACGTCAAGGTTTGGACCATCCTGTATAGATGACAGGATGGAAATACAACAATAACATATCATGGGAGAATCAGATAGTGTTCCTTAAGATGCGCCTTTTTATCCAATTACAGTTTATATAAACACTGCTAACATTTTCCTAATATTATAGCACTTGTAGGCATACTACTTGGCCTTGTTTTGTAATTTTATATTCAAATCCCCGCCTCTGCCGTTCATGAGCTTGAGCCATTTAGTATCAGATTAATTAAATTTCGTTATTAACTTACTTATTATGTAATCGTTTTATTTCTAAATACTTAAATAGGTATAGTTTTCAGGTATACAAACTTACTCTTCAAAGAGATCAGTGGGAGTTGCTTATGCTTAATTAATGTAACATGACATTTCATTCTATACTGCCGAAAATAATTTCAAACTGTTAGTGGATACTTATGTTACTGATTTGGATTGCGGTTCCAATACCAAAGTATTTAGGCACCTAAGTAGCCGCCGCCGCCCACGAACCTCAATACGCATTTAGAAAGCATTTGTATAGGATTTTCGGTGTTACGCTTGTTTAAGGTAGTGTTTAAAGTAGGACAGTCTAGATTTTATAACCGTAGTAAAGACAAGTCAAAGTAGAACAATTATTTATTGAAGTAGGTATAGCAATAACCGATTTTATTGTTAAAAAAAAATCTACTTCTGGTTTTAACTCTACACCGCTGGTCCGGGAAGAATCCAGTCAGAAATTTGGCGGAACTTTGTTTTTTCAAATAATAGTCTTACAGCTAAAATCTTCAAAAAAAAAACATGAACCAAATGAAGGGTCTACGGAAAAAACATGTCCAGCGCTTAAAAAAAATCAGGGCAAATTCACACCTTATTCTGTTAAAAGTAAGGTGGTTTTTCCTTCGGTAATTTGAATTGACTGGACATGTTCTTTCTGTGGACCGTTCAAATGTCGAGTTTGAACATGTAAATGCATTGGTATGTATTCTACAAGCTACAACGCAATAAGTCAAACCTAAAAACTTCTAATTTATGAAGGGTTTTATGGTATGTTGCCTATAGGCAACACTATGATACAGAGGGTTAGGTTTTACTCGATACGTAAAGCAAGCCATCGCGCTCGCTCCAATAAATTAGTGCAAGCGCGATATAATGGTATTAAATAAAATTGCCATTTTTCTAGTGGCATGTATAGCCGCTGGATGCAGGGTCGCATCTTACCGGTACATGTGGAGGTCCAGAGGGGAGGCAGTGGACGTCTTATGGCTGAGATGATGATGATAATGATGTATAGCCGTCCTTGCCCGCGTTAAATTTAGTTCTGTCCTATTTTGGCAAATGTTTGTCTTTTTCTTGCAAATAGGTATTCGATAATTTTTTTGGCAGATATTGGTCCAATTTTTTGTACTGTCGTATTTGACTTTAGCATAGAAGCGTGGGCCCCCCTGTTCGTGGGGCCTGTAGGACATGCTACTTCTGCTGTTAAGTTAATCCGCCACTGAAGACTTATCAAATTACTAGGCTATGTCCTATGTAGGCGATTCAAAGCGATCAGATTTGCGACGCGATTCGATGCGACGAAGTCGCTAATGTATGCGGTGACCTTACCCTACGTGCACGCGAAAAGTCCTATAGAAAAAATATTTTCAATAAACAAAAGGACACACTATTAGGGCGTCACGTCTCGATCACGCGAAAATATCAAACTACTTAACTGATCGCGTTCGCATCGCGTCACCTGTACGCCGCGCCGGGGTGATTATGTAGGACACTTGTATTTGCTGTAGGCATGTAACGGAGTTCTGCTTCCGCTTCTGTTTCTGCGGAACTTCCGTTTTGTTTTACACATCCGCTTCTGTTCTGGTTCTGTTATTTTTAAAACAGAAGTCATAGCGGATGTCGGAGCCTAGCGCGACGGCGTGTCATGAGCGACGTACATCCAAAACCAACAGGTTTATACCTGTTATTCGCTCATTTCTCCGCTTGCCATCTCTCCACCTACCCTTAACATCTCGTCTACTTAGCTCTCACTCGAGCTCCGCTTCTGGTTCCGGTTCTGTTTTCGGTTCCGCTTTCGCTTCTGCTTCCGTTAAACTAAATTTAAAACTTCTGCTTCCGCTTCCGTTAAAACACATCCGCTACATCCCTAATTTGCTGGAGGCTGTTTGTTTTAATCGCGTCGCGTCGTGTCGCGTCGCGTTCGCAAGGAAATCGCTCGTTATTAGGGATATAATGCTAGGTATTAACAAATATGAATAGTTTCTAACTAATTATGCTCTTGATATTAATTTATGAGCTTATAAGGTAAAAGAAAAGTAGATGAACAGGTAGGTACTTGATTATTTACGAAGTTTGCAGATCAATCAAAAGTTATTTGATTGACACCCTACCGTTGTTTCGAAGAAGTTTTGTTTGTTGCTTATAATTACAATTTTAGGTCTGGTAATAGATTTGATTATGAATGATTTAATACTGAACGAAAAATTAAGCAATTTAATGATTTATTAGGTAAATAATACTTCAAATAAAACGCAATACATTTCGTATAATACCTAACTGGCTGTTTCAATGCGATTTTTTTACGTGTTTTTATTGTTAATTACCATCACCACTTTATTTTCCGTTTTATAAAAGCTAACGAGACTATTATGCCAGAATAGCAGGCAAACATGCGTCTGCTACAAGATAACCGAAAATGACTCCACTATTTATACGCAGTTTGTCAATAATTTGGGAATGGTAATGACTTGATTTAGTGACAGAAAAATCGCATAGAACTAAATTATGACAGCACAAATGTGCTTTTTTTAGAGGTAAAAATGTTTACAATAAAATCGCCGTCACAGAGAACCACCTTTAAGAACCTTTCAGTATCACAATAGTTAAGTACTGCGTCAAAGTAATTCAGAAAGTGTCATTTCCAGTGTGTCATGTGCGTACTTAATTTGTCTCATGTAGCGCCAATGTGACACCGTTGTGATTGAACTATTGGGTACGTACTACGTAGCATAGGTACAGTCAGCAGCAGATATTGCTTAACCGCTCCAGAATAAAAAATGTGTCCGCCTCAAACTTTTGATACGTGGGTCCAATAAATATGAAAAAAAACCGGCCAAGTGCGAGTCGGACTCGCGCGCAAAGGGTTCCGTACCATTATCAATTTATTATTAAAAAAATACAGTTAAATCAACCTACCTCAAAAACTATAGGAGATAATTTAATCAAACCAAAAATCGTTGATAGAGTTTATTAATGTGCATAACGTATATTTTTTTCAGAATTTTATATCGCGTAGTTTAAAAAATAGAGGGGGGGGGGGGGACACATTTTTCAGACTTTGATATCTGATATCTCGAAAACGATTTGCTTAGATAAAAATGTGATGTATAAACTTTCATATCATTTTCAAAGACCTTTCTATTAATACCCCACACGCTTATGTTAAACTAAAAAAAAAATTCTATCCCTCAGTTACATGTATGGAGGGCCCCCACCCCAATGGTTTTTTTTACAATTTAGTATCTCAATCCTGTAGCGGTTCATACAACACATATCCTCACCAAATTTCGCTACTGTAGCATTTATAGTTTCCGAGTAAATCGGCTGTGACAGACGGACAGACGGACAGACGGACATGACGAATCTATAAGGGTTCCGTTTTTGCCATTTTGGCTACGGAACCCTAAAAAAGAACATGAATAGTGGGCTTAGATGTAGAATACTTTAAACTGAAACTACTTGGAACATTTTGGACAACAGAGTAATTTTTTAGGCTTTCTAGAAAATATATTACTAAAAAATGTTTAGCCCAAGCAAATTTCATTAGGTACTTTTAGTTGTTATGTTTCGACAAACTGAGATTATATCTGATATATTTTACCTTGGTAATAATTACCATCTAATATGTATAACTTGTCTTACTATTTTTTTTTTGTGTTAATATTTTTAGTATTATAACCAACATGAGACTCATATATGTTAAAATATTATCGAACCGGGTTCACAACTCACGTATTTAAGTCGATGATTGCTCGACATGTTGACATTATTTTGTTGATTGCCAGAATCCAGGATGTATCGCAGACTTCGCAATATCGCGCAACTTGGTAGCGAAACTTAGCTAATATTGATATTATGAAGCCTTAATAGTAACGGGTTCTCATACTCGTAGCTTGACTAATTGCTTTAATATAAAATATGAAATGCGCCATCAATGAAATATAACTAACCGCTGTAAATATTATCATCCCACAACCAGAGCATTTTTGTGGTAGGTACACTTTATGGGAAAACTATCAAGCATATAGATTTGTTCTTTAATGTAGTAATTTGAATACAATCTAAAAGTAACAAATCCCAAAAGGTTGTAAAGGTATAATGTAATATTATACCCAAATTTCTTTCTCCTTTCTCTTTGGTAAAAAAAAGCCAACGGTGCAAAATGTAATGACGTTTATTTATATAAATACAATAAAACGAAAATTGATCTGATAAGAAAATATTAAAATTAGGACAGCTTGACAAACTGAATGATTTATGAAAAACTATAAGTAGCCAGGATTATACATGCAGCTTCTCATATCAGTTGACCCATAAGTTTGCAACAACATTTGTTCTTGAAAATGATCGTGTCTGACTCTCTTCATCATCATAAACAGGTCAGTTGAAGCCAATAATAAACCTGGGGGGCCATCATGATCTCGAAATTTGATTTTCTAGTTCGCGGTAGGGTCGTTAGTCCCACGGTAAGCACCTTTTACCTACATTTTCAAAATAAATGTTGCAAAAGGTGCTATACGAAAAGTAGTAATTTCGCGACTTTAATTCAACGTCTATTCAATTATAAAGTTCTATTAGCGGTGTTCTCTTTTGACACGTACTTAACTAAATTGCAATGTAATTTTGCCCACACGCCGTCGAACTCACGTGTATAGTTTTGAAAATGAAGATAAAAAAAATAATTAGCAAAAAATGTATGTACACAATGAGACAAAGGAACACGTATTTGTGATAAACATATAAATAAACGCTCTCTTTTAAATTCGAACTCGGAATTTCAAGGTTCGTAGGCAGGGTCACTACCAATTAAACTATTATCGACTGAAGAATTAATTGCGTCGACAAAATAATGCTTTCATATTACCACTTCAAAATCAATCAATCACCTGTATTGGATTCCCATCCGTTAAAATAACGGG
>JALPQI010005396.1:0-60348 GCA_025490895.1 Thaumatotibia leucotreta
TGTTATTTATTATTTAGAAATAATATAAATATTATTGTTATTTATAAATACGCGTTACTCTCATGAATATTCTGCCATGAAAACATTGAAAACGCTATATTGATCGTATTTAATTTCGGGTAATTGAACATTGAACTAAATTGTCTGTCTTTATTTATAGAATAAGTTACTCGTATTAAAAAAATAAAAACAAAAACGCATTTTGCTAATGGTCGGTTATGCAAAGCGATTCAGTCTTAGGGGTGAAGCTCCGACCGCACCGGGTCATTGACCTGTTGTGCTAATGATTATTTATCATTTATGATGTTATTTATCAGTATCAAGTATATTTTAGTATATAGTATTTTATATAGTCTTTGAAGTTGCAAGTCAAAATCAATTAGCCACATTCCACTATTTCGTTCGGGACATAGAGTATTAGAGATGAGATGTCTTATTGTCAAACCTCGAATCGGTATTCTAAGTATAGCGTGATTTAAAAGTGAAGCCTATGTTTATCGTTTGTCTGCGTTTCCGTCACGTTCTGACAATGACAAGTGAGCAAGGGCGATAGTGACGCAAACTACGATAAAAGGCAAAAACGGGACCATCCTAAGCCACTTACTCTGTCCTTTATTCTCAATATAATATAATATATTGAGAATAAAGGACAGAGTAAGTGGTTTATAATTTATGGTCCTAAAATATGTGTCAGTGCACTCGTCACGGTGTTTAAAATGGACTTTATATAGAGCACGTAAGGTCTATTTTAAGAGTAGCGACAATGTACCTTTCCATGTGCACTGACACATATCATCAAATATCACCATAGGGGATGTGTGGGTCCAAAACAGGCCAAAATCGTATGACGTGGATTAATGGACAAGCCCTTATCCGTTCTGTTAATTAAACACAACGATCATTGCGCTTCATTTTAGATTTTATAATATTATATCTTAAGTAGGTAGATACTTTCGAGTTCAAACTCCCAATTTACATTTTACTGTCGATACAGTTGCCCACTCCTTATTGCAATACTCGGTTGCCTAAGTGCGTTGTTATCGGGCCAAGTTTTGACAATTACCTAGCTAAAAACATTAAACGCAAAATGTCGTAAAATCTCAATTGGATTAAAAATTACACCATGCAGCACAGTGTTGAAAAGCCTCGGTTCTTGAAGTGTGTCAAACGGCTACTGTGTCCTTACTATGAGCTACCTACCTCGAACCGCGATCGACATGTTGCCTCCTTGTTACACTTACGTACGAATTTACATGTACGACAGAGATGCCAACAAATGGCCGCCTGTGTGCTTACAATGTGTTACCGCTGCGTTATTAACGCGGACTTACTTTCTATCCATCCCGCTCGTACTTGCGTATTGGTGCGAATGAGCCGGATAGAAAGTAAATCCGAGTTACGTACGAGTAACGTAGCGGCAGTTCATGATAAGCACACTGAAGTGAAGAAACATTAACGTTTGCGTAATTTACTTTCTGTTAATTTCACACATATAGGTAAGATACTGTAACAATTCTGGAGGATTAGGTACTGAATACTAGGCTTCCTTGGCACCTTTAATATTAATATTTATTTTTCAATATCACACGGATACAATTATTGATCTTTACATGAAGACTGTCTCCACTGGCAGAAACTGGATGTATAAAGCAGCAGACCGAGCTCAGTGGCGTACCTTGGGGGAGGTCTATGTCCAGCAGTGGACTGCAACGGGCTGATGATGATGATGTCTCCATTCAAGCGCCCCATAATTCTCTATTCTTCCACATGACAGAGACAGCAAGCTTTCCGAAGTTGAATTCAATACCAAGCCATTGATGCCATGTGTACCTTTACAGTACCTATAAGCCTGAGCGAGAAGGATGGAAAATGTCGATACTGGGTGATCGATGGTACGGGCACTGGCAGGAGCGTCGGCGCAGACGCTTGCGCAAAGCCTGAAGGCCGATACGCGGAAACTACCCAGCGCGCGCGTTTATGCGTTTTGTTTTATGCACTGGTTTAATTTATTTAAACAAAATAATTACTTTATCGTGATATGAAAGGCGTAAAGTAAAAGGGAAGACTAATAATGGTGTGGCCAAAATTCAAATGAGGCTCCATCTTTGTCTTAATAATTTGTCAATTATATAAGTTTTGACTGTTTTTCACAGGGATTATCTTTGTGCGGAAAATGAAGGCGTCTGGCAGCTTTAAGCACGCCCATATAATCTTGTGTGCTTTCATTTTCCGAACAAACTGTCCTTCCCATGATCGTTTTAGAACATGGGAGCATTCGAAATGTGAGGTTAGGATATCGATCACTATTTATGCGTTTACATAGGTTGCCTTTTATATTTCGGGATTTGAACGAACTAGGCTTGCCATCTGTCAAATGAGTTTTAAAAAGTATAGTTCAATAGTTTTGGAGGCAAAATAAAGAAAAAAAAGTTTTGTCACTGGTCGTATTTTATCACGGAATTAACTCGAGAACATTTTCGGACGATTTTTTTACGATTTTCGAGGCGGCCTCAGTCAGCAACAGTGCATAGAACATTTTTTTTCAACTTTTGGAGATGAAGCACCATCAAGGACGAGTGTTATCGTTGGTTTGCAGACTTTGTTCGTGGCTGAAGTTCGCTTGAGGACGAGTTCCGCGAAGGTCGTACAAAATCAGTGGTTGTCTCGAAAAACATTGACGCTGTGCGTGAACTAATATTGCAAGACCATCACGTGACATATCGAGAGATTGAGACGTTCTTGGACATTAGTGGGACCAGCATACAAATAAAATTGCATAACCATTTAGCTGTTAAAATTTTTTTTCCCGGTGGATACCACATAATTTGACCGGTGATCAAAACCATACTCGCGTGGATTGGTGCAAAGAGATGCTTAAAAAATACAACGGCGGAACTTCAAAATATGTCTACGATATTGTCACAGGTGACGAATCGTGGATCTGCTCATATTATGAACCCGAAAATAAGCAGCAGTCGACAGTGTGGGTCTTTCAAAGCGAATAAAATCCAACAAAAGGTGTTCGTGCACGAAGTACTGTAAAACAATTGGTTGCCTGTTTCTTTGGAAACACCGGGTATATTGGGACCGTTCCTTTGGAAAAACGTAAAACAGTTACTTTTGAATGGTACATAACCATTTGCTTGTCAGAGGTGATTGAAAAATTCAGGGAAGCCAATCGCCGAAAACGAATTATACTGCACCACGATAATGCGAGTCCACACCAGTCAGCACAAACATCGGCCTTTTTGAAAGCCCAAAATATTGATTTAATGGGTCATCCACCATATAGTCCTGATTTGGCTTCCAATGATTTATTTTTGTTGCCAAACATCAAAAATAAACTGCGTGGTCAACGATTTTTGACACCCGAAGCAGCGGTCGACGCGTTCAAAACGCACGTTTTGGACGTGTCCCAGTCGGAGTGGTCGAACTGTATTCAAAATTGGTTCTACCGTATGAAAAATACATAGACCTCACAGGAGAATATTTTGAAAAACAATAAAGTCAACTTTATTCGTATAAACTTGTTAATAATTTCAAATCCCGAAATATAAAAGGCAACCCTCGTACCTATTTATTAATGTTTCTTTAGTCAGATCACTCTCGCTCACACTAACGGCCCGGCCACGACATTGGTCTAAGGCGACCGGCGGCGAGCGAATCCATGAGTTGGAGCGGGATGTCGATATGGGAACTAAGCTTTTCTGCTAAGCTGGTCGCCTTAGACCAATGTCGTGGCCGGGCCATAATACGCGATGGATAAAAATTAAAGTCCGTATTAAACTTGCGACGGAAAGTAGCCAGTTGAAATACGGATTAAACTCATAGTTGACTCTCAATCCAAAGCACAAAGAACCTGACAGACGTGTTGCAAATAGATGCTAAAAGGAAATGTTATATATTATACAAACATACAATCAGATGGCTTAAGATGGTCACGCGTTTACCGTTTATCGTGCTACGCGTCACTTTTGCACTCGCATAGGTACTTGTAAACGGCAACGACGATAAACGATTAAACACTGGACCATCAAATCATAAGCCTACAGGTACAGGTAAATTCACGAAAGTTTAAGATCGAGTCAGTGACAGAAAATATCTATGTGTGGATGACAGTAGATACAGGTTGGAATACGACGACTACATATACCTACACACAATGATAGATGTCATTCATTCCATTCGTGCCAGATTTAGTGAATTTACCTGTAGCTAATAAAGTAAGTACCTAAGTCATTTAGTGTATTTCATCCAGGCAAAGGTCGTTCGTAGTTCAACGTATGCAAAAAACAGCGTACATGTAAGCAACGGGTTATGTTGACCCCTTCGCCTTTAGTCAAGTGCCTGGTTCTTTCATCATCATCAATTCGTCAGCCTATGATAGTCCACTGCTGGACGTAGGCCTTTCCTATTAACTATGCGTATAGACGCATTAGGAGGTAAATGCCCATAATCGCCAGTTCGCCACGCTGGGCAAGCGGATTGACGATCGCAGTAATGTGTCCACTATGATAACGCTGCTGCCCGTCATCAATCTTTTATCAAATAATGGTCAGTGACACTTCAATCCCTTAGTCGACTCTTAGGTACGACACCCGAAGAAGGAGTTGGGGTGGTGACAAATGTATTCTTACTGCCGCCACCACACGGTCACGGCCACGGCCTGGTTCTTTGTAGAGAGGTAAACTGTCGTTCTGTATGTCGAATATAATCTTGAACATCAAGGTAAATTAAATATTGTAACTAAAACACGTACGTACCTACTCAGTTCAGCTGTAGGTTAATTGTAGGTCAAATATGTAATAATCCTCCCAGTCAGCCTCTGTAACTTCGTTATAGTGACAGTAGTAACCCTGGCAATGAAGTTGGAGGTCCCGGGTTGAAATCCCGGAGAGGGCGTTCGTTTTTGTTTATGACAAATATTTGTTCCATGGTCATGATTGTCGTCAAACTATTTAAATAATCTATCTATTGTATATACTCGCTAATCTACTTACAACACCACCTCTTTCTTGTTAAGCACTTGATTTTTGTAATATTGTGCCATTTATTAAACAACAAAAATAATCTGTTATGGTTATGAACTTATGAAGTAACTTCAGATCTTTGATTTTCCTAAGCGTGGGTTCAATTATTGCTTGTAAAATGTAACAGGTAAATGTTAACGTAAGAGCACAAATGACACCAAACCCAACAAACACTTTCTAATGTTCCTAGACCGATAGAGCCACCATAGAGCTTATATTCTACAGATCTACGATTTGTAATACCTATGGTAGAGGCATCGTAAGAAGTCGTTTTTGACGTTTGTTTGCACATGAAGTTCTGTAAAAATTTGACAGTTGGTATAATGGAGCAAATGTCAAACTTCATTGTTGCCTGAACGGAATAGTGATGTTACTGCTGTTGCTGCAATTTACCGATACGTCAATCGAAATAAATAAGTAAACCTTTTTTTATGGAGGTACGAATAATTGCTATAATAGTAGGTACGCACATATTTTCTAAAAGTTTGTCATGGTTTCGACAGGTCCTCGCGAGCCCGTGTGCCCGGTGGATACGCGGCTTTACAGACTGTGTGGAACTTGACAACCAGGGTCGCGTTTTATAAAGTTACAATTTACAATTTCGCTGTTTGCCTCTCTAACGCACGCACATATTGGCTAGAAAGAGAGGCAAACAGCGAAATTGTAAATTGTAACTTTATAAAACACGACCCAGATAAATGTCATAATTGTTATTCAATTCAATGTATTTATTCACATAAGCTAGTATTAACACCAAATCACTTACTAGTTACATCATAAAAATAAATAAAAAAATAAAATTATGTTAAAATAATAGTAAGCACATAATAATTACAAATTCAATTATAAAATCACGTATAATTTTATTTTTCGTAGAATAATAATTTATATACCACTACGTTATTTATCACCTAGATGTGCTCTGATTTTAATAAATGGTTTTAGTGAGTTTATATACTGTATTTACGGCATTTCTCTATTTGGCATATCTACATTGCACTCTGAGCTAGCAGCACGCAAGTTTGCCAACGTGGGTTGGGAGTGGTTTGCTATGAATTTTGCTTATAGAGGTCACGTCCTATCCGTCCTATAAAACATCTTACCTAAATGCGACTTTACGTCATTACGACGTCACCGGCTCCAAAGTTTCGCTGCCTGCTAATGATTCTAAGTAAGATTACCAAACACTTTTTTAATTCGGATTACCTAACACTTTTTTAATTAAACTTTTTCAATGCAAGTACCAGATCTAACGCCCTTTCGCACTTGACTGAAAATTTTACGACGGTAAAATCGAGCGTTTCACAACACTATTGTGAGCTGTCAAAAACGACTTCTTACGATGCCGCTACTATACCTACATTGTAGCCTTTGATAGCTCACTTGAATTCGTGCCAACAATTTAGCCACTAATGTTATAATCGACATGTCTGTTGTTAAATGCTTAACCCATCCCTACTTCATTTTGCCCAGCGGCCCTACCGCGAAAAACTAAATTTCGCTGGCTTACGCCAGTAGTCCTACTGCAAACTTTGAAAGTCATACATTTCGGGCACCTGTCCTTGTCACACCTATAGCGCCTTTGTCGGAGTGACAGAGAGAGAAATGTGTCGAATTTTTGGAGTAAGTACACGGTTTACCTATAAAGAAAATAAAGTTTATTCCGGTGCATGGCAAGACTGTCAAGTAACCGGTTACCGGTCCGGTTATCACCCGTTTCGGAAACCAGTTGAATACAAATCTGCGGAATTAGGAATCCACGACAGATACTGTCCGTTATACATCAAATGGATCCGGTTTATATATTTAGAGTTGACGAAATGAACACCTGGAAGTGTATTCGGAAAGTCAAAATACAATATGATATGAGATTAAATTTATTTTAATATCAGTGCGGCACACGTGTCATGTCGTTATCAATGTTTCTGAATATGCCCGTGGGTTTTTCATTTACCTTTTGGGGGTATATCTAATTGAATCAAAAATGTCGTAAATGTTAGGAAAAACACTTTAAAGATAAATAAGTACATCTGATTTGGTCTTTCTCTTTAGACATTTGTTTGACTGGTGCGTCCTTTAATAAAACAAGTGATTATGATTATGAATATTAAAAAATGAAAACAAACCTAAAACTTGTATTATTTCATAATCACGCACTTTCAGAACACAATATTGGTTTTATCACCAAACCCCTTAAACCTTGAGTTTTAGTTAAAATTTGTGATATTAATAATACTAATGCTTCGCAAAAAAATATCTACCAAGGTGTTTCACGATATGCGTCGAAGACAACAAATGCTATTGAAAGTCAGCCATATTTGTTTATATTATTTTCGTTTTCTACTGGCGCACGGAATATACTAGCACTAGCATCTTAACCCAGAAATAACCTTATCGATTAAAGTTTATTAATCTTATATTGTGATAATGAGATTAATAAGACAAAGCGAACAGGATATTATTTGCATATAAATGTCGCCCTATGTCAACTTCTATTTGCGACTTAGCATATTTTGTTATGTTATTTGAAGATGGTTATGTAACGCTATAATATAAACTATCTTACTCGTGTTAGCTAATTTAGAAATCAACGCACGTGAACCTTTGCTGCCAGACTGCCTTGAACCAGCATACATTCCAAATAAATGTATAAGCATAACAATATTGGATTTAACTATGTATTCCAAAGGTTTCAAACTTAGGTTTTAAACTTAGTTCAAGAACGGAGATGCCTATTGAATACCATTGAGAATAGAAGAGGGAAAATGTTAGGCCACCTGTTGCGACACGACGATTTCATCAAGACCCTCATAGAGGGAAAAGTAGAAGGCAGAAGGAAGAGTGGCCGGCCAAGATTAGCATACAAGGACCAACTGAAAGAGAAAGTGGAAGTCGTGTCGTATCAGGATCTTAAAGAAAAGGCTTTGGACAGGGAATCATGGAAGCTGCTCCACCGACAAGAGCGCAGCTCTTAAATTTATGATGATGATGATGTATTCCAGAATGATAACACCTACCTATCAGATCTATGTAAATCTAAATGTGGCTGATGACTGCCCCTGCACCAACTCGCGTCTTGCACGCATATTATTATGTTATGATTTATTAGAAAAAAATAATAATAACTATCTTTTATGTTACACAAAATTTGTAGATAACATGTGTGTTAAGGTGCGTTCAAACTAAAAGAGCATTCGCTGTTCTAACCTCCCACTCTACGAAATTCGATGGGTAGGTACACAAAACGTGATTGGTTGATTTCGTAGAACGGGCGCTAGAACACCGAATGCTCTTTTGATATGTATTATAAATATTGCCTCTCTTGGTTAACCACCACTGTCACCTATACAGTCCCTATTTGTACCAGGAAAATCTTTTATCTACTTTTATTTGTAATATTACATACTAAGACACTAAGCTTCCTCCTACTTGCGGCGTCCTCTTTGCTAAGGGTCGTGAAATCTCCGTGTTAAGAGTTTCTCTCACGGTGTCACACCATCTCCACAGTACCACGAACTTCTGAAATCGTATTTCGAACATCTGTCGCTGTCAGTCCAATGTAGGCGTCGTTGGAGTTTGAAATTTTTTTGAACACATGCTTGAAATTTTGTTTTTAAGTACCCAATGTACCCATGTCAACGCAGGACGGACTTCATCTGCCCATCCTGCGGCGTCAAGTGATCGTGGGTGATCAACCTTGCCAACAACGATTCGTTGTTCAAGATTATGACCTCTTTCCTGGCTATGTGACCGAAAATCTCTTCATAGACAGAAGTTGGTTAACACATGGTCTTGATGTAAGATGCGCTGCTGGTGCGAAAAGCAAACTAAGATCTTTTATAATTTTCTCAAAAGAGGGCGAACACATCAATATCCATAATCAATCTTTTAATTAATTCTAAGTGATTCTTTAATTTAGAGAAGATTCTACAGAAATATACCGGTTATAAAGACATAGAAGATAAACAAGTAAAAAATTCTGACGCAAATCAGACGCGTGTCCAACTAGTTTTTTACATGTTGAAAGTTCGTATAGCAAAAAATTTAGGTAGATAGATACCTATATTGAATGACGTCTTTAACGTATATCTGTGTGCCTGCCAGGAGCTGCGGCCGTGAGTTTAACGCGGACTTACTTTCTTTCCCACTCGATCGGACCAATACGCGAGTTGGGCTATTCTGGTCTATTTTTGATTAACTTCGTGGGGTAGGTATTCTATTGTTAGTTGTTTGTAGAGTTACAAAAACGTATTACTTACTGTTCAGGTTCACGACTAATAAAGTTTCACCCTGTATATATTATATATAATATAAGTAATCAAAACCGAACATTCATTTGATTAATTATTAAGGTACTTACATTTCGATACAGTCGTCTAAATTATATTATAATTATCGAATTATATAAAAAGTGTAAAACTAAATAAAAAAAACCGTGGTCATTCATATTTTAAGAGTATACCAGTATCGTTCTTATTAGGCAAAAGTGGAAGAAAATGTCTTGTATTTATTCGTAATGAAACAAATTAAAAAAACAAGCGGGCTATCGTAAAAACACTGTTTCATAATGAATATAGGTAATCATACTCAACGACCGAAATGGAATCGCAGCTAAATACGGACCTGGCAACACTGTGGTGCTGTCACTAGTGCTAGTACCTATCGAACGAAACAAGCTCGTCCGAAACTAAAATCGAACGATAGACTGTAGTGTCACTCAATTGACTCAATTCGCGTCATTCCAAGATTTTTCTCAAACATGCAATGAAATGTTGTAGTTACGTGCTTAAAAAGTGGCCGGGAAGTACCTCGTTGCCGGCCTAGGCCGGCAAGTGCCTCTATTTTAATTTTCATTTGACATAGGGTTGTGACCTGGCATCTTGTCTTTTAGCCAATAATTATCTGTAAGAAATATTAGTATAAAAACATGGTTGTCAAATTTTTGCAGTTATAATTAGGTATTTAAATTATATAATTTGAAATAAATGTACAATAACTACTCGAAATAATATTTAAAAAGCAGTATTATATGGCGCGATCCGTCGGCCCCGATCACCACATGCGATTAATTGGACCCAACCGACCGCGTCGTCTAATACCGCTTTTTAAATGTAAAAATTTGCAACTTTCAAACAGGTCAATGTTAAAAAAAAATGAGGTGTCGGTGTCGTATTTGATTGCATGTTTGAGAAAAGCATTATACATACCTCGGCCATGAAGTGACGGGTTACCTTACCGTCCGAATACTATCCGGCCTCGCTTCGCTCGGCCGTCTACATAATATTCGGCCGGCAACTAGTCACTTCCCGGCCTCGGTAGTAATGTACTATTAATGAAATCTTCTTCTTTCACGTGTTGTATAATCGACTAAGTAGTCCATAATTTAACCTTTTGAGCTGTAAAATCTTTCGAGCATTCCCACACACCTCACCAGCCGATTTCAGTCCACTACTGGACTTAGTCCTACTTACCTCTCCTTACCTAGCGTATAGACGCTTTATGAGGTAATGCCCATTATCACCACACTGGGCAAGCAAGCGGGTTGGCGATCGCAGTAGTGAGTCCGTTATGAGTATTATGACTGCCCATGATCAATCGTGATCAAAAGTCTCTTACGACACCCACCGGAAGGATTTGGGGGTGACAAATGTATTCTTACTCCCGTCACCACGCGGCAATTCCCACAGTTCTTCTCAATTGCCTTGTTCCTCAACGAAAAGAGCGTACCACATACCTATAAAAAGTAAGTAAAGCCTGCAAATAACAGGTAAATAAGTTAAAAATATTAAAAACTGCAGATAATTTCACTCTATCAGCCATGATTCAATTGCTAAGTTTGTACACTGAATCAAAATCCTTGGAATGATAAAAGCCGTTTATTTCCGTAAATTGCGATGCTATCATAATAATAGAAACACTTCTACAAGGCGTGTGCCGAAAACTTAATATGATTCATATTTATCGATAAATGTTTGTAATAGTTAGATTATCTTATCAGTTAAAATGACTAATCTGATATGGTTGAAGGTTTTATTTTGTTTTAGTTCCTGTCTGTTTTTATTATTTTCACTAAGTAAATTTCTTCATATCCTTTCTCACATTTTTTGTTTCCTTTTACTATATCTTCTTCTTATGAAGTTACTATCATGGGTCGCCTTTACTTCCTTTGGGCTTTCACTTTGTATGAAATACTACATCAAAAATAACTAATTTAGGAAGGTGCAGCTAATAGATGCATTCCTCGAAAATGCCCCTTACGAAATACTTTATTATTGTATGGCCACATAATTTAATAAAATCCGTAACGCTCGAGAAAATACTGCTGAATAAAATACCCTAATCGAGGAATATTACCACGCCCAATATCGCTTTCCCAGCTTTTTAAAGCGTAGGTATTTTCTTTTTATTCCACATGACTCCTCACTTCTCGATTTTCTTGACTGTAAGTCACAGATCCTGGAATTCAATCTATGCAAACCCTAAATCGGCATTTTCGCGAGAACAGTGCAACAAAAAAAATGAGGTAGGTATATTTCATGTTTTCCCTGCTCAAAATAACAAGCTCTAGATTCAATCTAAAAGAAAAAAAAACGAAAAACAAAAAACGATAAAAAAACTGGTTATTCTAAGTAGGAAAAACCTTAAATTTGCCTATTTTGGAAAAATAAAAACAGTTTTTCGATTTCTTCTCTTCAGAGCTCAAACGTGAGCCACCTAATACTGGTATAATGAACGGAAAATAGTAGATTGTTCAACGAGGGACTAAAACAGGCCATTATGACACGAGATATTTATCCACCCGAGCGTAGCGAGGGTGGATGTAGTTCGAGTGTCATTATGGCTGTTTAGTCCCGAATTAAACACTCTACTTTTCACTTAGAATGCGAGGAAAAAAGCTACGTACAACATAATCTCAGTATTAATTAACAGAAAGAACAAATAAGAAACAAAAAAATTATATGTTCTGCGATGTCAAAACTTCCGATTTCTTCGGAACATGGCCCTTTACTATAAATTCGCAAACTTTTTCATGTTTATATGGTTTAGTTGCAGTATGGTTTTAAGCTTCTTAGATTTTTCATCAAAATATGTCAGAAATATGCCTTCCATAAATGATGTTGGTACCTACCTAATTTGCTTTCCAGTTTTCCAATCCATAAAAGTTTGATACGCTTTTGAATATAATTACACTAGATTTCGGCGGCAAAAGATTTTGCACCACCTCTTTTGCATTCTTCTTCATTCTGGAGTAAGGCGTTAATACTTCTTCATCGCATGACGTGACATCGTAAATTTTAAAACTACGATTTGAACAATATTACTTATGGACAAAAACACAAAAAATAAGCAATCAAATTCGTTCCGCGTTTAAGTTTTTAATTTTATCTGTATTCCTTTTTCGAAATATGACGCTTTAAATACTTGCATATTTAGCCAACGAATTGGAGCTAACTACGTAACTATTTTGAAGCTAATTGGTTATTAAAAAATAAGTAATAAATTGGATTCAATCTTAATCATATATTAAACAAGTATTAAATATACATGTATATCAAGAAAATAAATCGATTCTCCTTAATATTTTTTCACGATTGACAATAACCGTTCGTTCAAAAATCATAAACACTAGAAATGGCTGTTTAGGGGTTTCCAAAGTCAATTAAAAAAAGTTTAGAGGTTGTATCCACGGCATGCACAAAAGTGGTCCATACACAAGCACTGAAAATGGCGACTATCCTTTATTCTTGAACACCGTGAGTGTGGCTGTTTACGGGTTTCCAACGTCAATTAAAAAAATTTTACTTTAGTCCCTAGAGATTAATAAAGAGTTTTAGTCCCGATATGCAGGGACTAAAATAACATTTTAAGAGCATGAGAAGTGAAAAGGTATTTTAAAATAACCAAACAAATACAGAATATGCAAAATTCACATGAACAGATTTTACCTAAATACATAAAACCACGTTAGTCCTTGATCCTCGGGTCATCGATAGTGTTATTGTGCATCATTGTAGTTTGTAGGTACATTGCAAATGCATTGTACCTTTGAGACGATTGAATATGTATGTTGAAGGTAAATATTATGTTATTCGCATTATTATATATGTATGAAGTCCATGCATTCTATGACTGTGTAATTTAAGTAGCAAGATTAAACGGGTTAAAAAAATACACTTTAAGCGAAAAAAGCTTTCATGATTGGCTGAATTCAATACCTACTTCACATAAACGGTGTAAAGTTTGAGGTGTGACATGAGGAATCCGAATTAATTTAAGAAGTAAAAAATGTTACATGAATCCATATCGAAATTTGATTATTTTTTTATACAGAGCACGCACGAAAAAAAGTTATATATATTTATTTCGACATGGATTCGCGTAACAATATTTGCGTCTTACGACCTCAAGAATACACTGTTATAGTTCCGTTTTCTCGTGTTACACCGTCTACAGGATGTAATCGTTAAGTGTGGCCAAGCCATAATTCCGTAAATATAACAGATATCAGGAAACTTCCAACTGATATCGAAAGTGCGTTACCCAACGAGTAAAATTGCATTAATAACTTTTTCTAAACAGATGGAGTACCTAATATTAAAAATACTAAGTTAAAACGCTCCCATACATTTAGTATGACGACTAGCCTTAAAAAATGTCGGTTGTCATAACAGATAAAACTGTTAGAGATTCGTTATTTGTACGAATACATTGTAGTAAAATAATAATACTACCGGTTATGAAATAATAAATCGAACATTTATGCTTAAATAAAAAAATATTCGTATTAAACTACTCTTTGAATTAACGGTTACGTACTAAATGTATGGAAGGGTTTGAAGTTAATATTTGAGATATTTCTGATTTTATTTCAAAAAAGTTATTAGTGTAATTTTATTCGTTGGGTAACGTATTTTCGATATCAGTTAGAAGTTTTCTGGTATCTGCTATATTTACGGAATTATGGAATGGCAACACTTAACGATTACACCCTGTATACCTCTCATACTATAACGAATAGGTATCCGAGGAAGGAGGACGAGTTCACGGCCCCGGTGTGCACTTGTGCAGTAAAACTTCGGAATTCGAACGTTATTGCTGCATCGAACAAAATGCTGTGGATTTTGAACAGAGATAGGTACAAATACAGAGCTAATTCAGATTTTTAGATTTTCACGGAATGCTGTCATGTAATCTTATACCAAAAATCACACAGCTACCGAAATATTTTATTTAACCTGTTCAAGAGTCCTTAAGATATTGGTAAATAAACCATCGCATTTTACACGCGCCTTACACTAACTGGCGATGTCGTGAAAGGAAATGCCTAGAATATAATATTAAATAGGTATTATCACCGTATATTTTGTATTGTTTTGTTTTTGTTTGAGATCATATTTGTGGTTCTCAGGTCAACACGCTTCTGTAATACAAGTATAAAATTAATGCAAATATAATACTTAGGTATACAATATTTCGCGTGAGACGGAGTAAATTTTAGAACAAAGGTTATGTTTGTCAAACAATATTTACGTAAATAATAAATAGTTTCATGCACGAGTTTGTTTGTTTTACCTACTGTTCTTTGCTCTTTCTCGAAAGTCGTATAAGAATACAGGACATGAGCTCCGACGTCAGCTGATAATATAATATTTAAATTACTTACACATTTAACAGATACATACATCTGTCAATAATAAACAAACAATAAAATGAAATGCACTTTGAACAAGTTTCGAACCCGTTTTTTTTCTTTATTTTTTTACAATAACATCAATAACATCATAATCTGTACAGTGTTTAACATTAAGTAATTGTTGTTATTACTTACCAGCTATGATATGAATGCTGTTCCTGACTACCTAATTAGTACCTACAACGTTATTTTACGATAGTTTGTATTTATTCATTAATTGAGTTAGGTGATTTATATTTTTTTATGAATCATCAAGAAACCAAGTAATATAACAGTTAGGGTTATAGAAATATTTATAATTTTTTTAAAGAATTACACGTTACTACAGGTTTTTTTAAGTTGTTTTGGTAATTTGTAACGTACATGTCTTAGAAATTGCATTGAAAATGAATAAACTAGGTAGATCTTCATAAATACCGATCACTGCTTAATGAATATAATCATCAGATTTATAATCGACTAAGCAGTTGAATCATCTTGACAAACGAATCATAGGACTAGAATCTTGCTATAAAGTGACGATTTATTATCCAGTTCACTTACAGGTATTGTAATTACATAGATATATCTTACGCACACTAAGTAGTATGCTAAACCCGAAGTTCATGGCTACACGTGGAGCATGGGTACAGTTGCCATCATGTATATTTGTATAACATACTTGTAAGTATTCAAAATGTCTACGGCGTCAAATACTGTTAAATGATATATCATTCGTCAGTATTTCAGTCGAATAAAAAAAATGTTAACAAATATGGCTGACTTTCCAAAGAATTTGACGTCTGTGACACATATTGTGAAATACGTTCGTAGATATATATTTATGTTATTACTAATAAATATCAATAATTTAAACTAAAGGTATATGTGAACTCAAGGTTTAAGGTTTTATGTTGGCAATAAAAACAAAATTGTGTTTTAAAAGTGCGTGATTATGGATGGAATAATGCAAGTTTTTAGGTTTGTTTGCATTTTTTTGTTTTCTACTGATGAATATTATACATACGTTTTTTTATAAAACAATAAAATAGGTCGTGCTACAGTAGGTACCTATTGTATTGTATGAATAAATATCAGTATTGTATTTATCAGTTTGTATGTATTCTGCTCTCAAAACAAAAGTCTCTAGGTGTCGTGTTTTTGGATATTAAACAATAATACACATTTGTTGATTTTTGTCTAGACAAATAAAACTACCAATTCTAAGAGAGACTTACAGTTACCTAATATCAATTGTCCTTTGTCACGCATATGAAATCATGTATGTACACAGAGGAAAGGGTAGGTATACATATCTACATAATCATTTTGCAAAACTGTCTGTGTATACAAATAAAATTGGGTATGTATTAAAATAATATGTGATTATGTTAAAATAGCTAGGTACCTAGCTGGTCTCACTGTGGTACTCATCTTACTAATCAAGATGAAACCCAACAAAACATGTTATACTCCCCAGATTGAAACTTTTATAGGTAGGTACACAGAATTTGTTCGCAATGCGCCTTTCCGCCAGAAAACTTCGCTTTCCTACTGATTACAAGTTACAATTTTTTTAATTCAAATACATAGCCGGTAGACCAAATACCGAAATAAATCGGTTAACCGTACTCTTTCACTTCTCTGCGTCATAAGGCAGTAGTACATTGTTCTAGTACGTGACTATTTTCCCTGTATTAATTAACGTACCTACAGTTCAGGTAAAGTCATCGATCACCGGGTCACGTAAATAATTCGCGACAGTCGACCCCTTACACCATTAAGAGTTATTGACCTTACTTAAGATGTGATTATACCTAAATACAAGATAAACTACAATGTACAAGTACATATTCATAAAGCTATTAGCCACGCATGAGTAGCTTGGTAGTAAATATTTCGTAATACTGCGATAGTGTCACGCGCAGATAATGCTCTAATCATTACAAAGCCTTGCAGAGGTCAGACGAGTCGATTGCTCGCAGATCCAGTGTAAGAGCAGTATTCAAAAGTCCAGGATTTAGAGGCCTCGTAAGGCTGGTCCATGAGCTAAATACGAGCGACCAATGGGAACACGTGGTCAGGAATAGTGCACGACGCCGGCGCATGAGATGGTTCAGTCAGCGGACACGGCAGCATTGTATGGACTGAGAGTGGGACACATTATCAAATCGCTAGCGCTTATTGGAAACTGAATATAGCTTGGTTAGCCTATATGTTTATATACTTTCCTTTTCACAAGGGAAATCAAAATTGTGTTGGCCGGTTGATCAAATAGAAAATGATGTATGAAAAAAAATCGTCCTACTTTTTTCTAAAATCAGAATACGATACCAAAAAGGCTTATAAACGAATCGCCACTGTTTTTGTTACACCTTTTGCGACACTACGCTAGACCACAACACAAGATACCTTCCTCCAATTTGCTGTTCTCGATATCGCCTTAGGACTTCAGATTCTTATATATATTTGCCTAACTAGTTGTTATGAAAAAAAATCGCTTTTTGCTTCAGGTGGAAGCTTGTGGCACTGGTCTCACCGCGAGCTACTAAGCTATGAACTGTGGGCTATAAACACGAACAAATGATCAGAGAGGGCTAGTTGTCGTAAAGGCTGCCATGAGCGTAAACTGGCTTGCAGTTGAAAATGCCAAGGATCGTGCTAAGTGGAGGAAAGTTAATAGCAAAGCTGACCCTGGTAAAGGCCGGGATAACGATAGATAGAAGAAGAAGAATACAACTTGTACAACGTTACACCTCGCCTTTAGGTTTGTTTATTTAGCATAAGCTTAAGCGGGTCAAAATTGTGTCTCGACACCGTTCCAGGTCATGTCAACGTTTCTATCATCATTAACAACGAGCACAATTAATGGAATATTTCACGTTTAATTTATAAAGATAATTAGTCGACCCAAATGTACAACCTCGTATCGGGATATTCCTAGTCAATTTTCCTTTAGTGTAAACATTAATTTCTCATTGTGTTTGACGACACCCATTAATGTACCGCTAATTGTAGTAATTAAACTACATTGTTATTCGCAATATTTAGATTATCGAACTAACTGGTAGTTAACTAATTGATAAATAGAAATTCTGCTCTAGATAGTAGATTAGGTACTTATGTGGATGATGATAAGTTATATCAAGGTATCAATTTACTTATAAAACTGAATGAATAATATTAATTTATTGATTTCAGGGAAATATTTATTATAAATTCAAGTGCATTACATCGTTTTTTTTGTAGCTGTATTTATACAAGGTGGTAGGTGGTAGAAAAAAATAGTGCATTTCCATGGCCTGTGAGGTTTTGGGACTATTTATAATTGCAGGTGAGATTACCTAACTTATTAAATATTTATCCTTTTTCAAGCGATCCATACTATTTCTTTAAATTATATCTTGAACACTGCTGTGCAACAAATAGTGCCGAATTTCGATTGGTATCACAATCAACAAAACAAAGGAAATGCTACTTTACTGATTTTATGGAAGTTTGAAATTCTATTGAAGCGGAGTGTGCATTGTAATGTACATTGGGCCTTAAGAGGCTCTTGCGGGTGAGATAGACACTTGCGACTATAAAACAGTACCAAATAATGAAAGGTGTATGCAATGATGGACCGATATTTATTTAAAATACCTACAAGTTTAGTGACTAAGTATTTAACGTAGAATAGTCAGTGGGAATAAATGGAATACTAAAAACGTGAATGTACAAGTATAAAGTACAAAGACTATTCCTTAACGTAGTTATATTCTCTTTGGACTGTCCTGTGAGTCACCTGGACAATGGTCCTTACGAAGTTCCGAGATAAAGAGTTTTTAATTTCATCACAATGGCAATGGACTCCCTTTGTTACATAGATAGGGGAGCCTTTGTGAATTTCCTTTCCGTATTCTGATAAGATCCGAATGTTAGTGAGGAGAAATATTCTATTATGTGTTCAAGCTTAGAGAAACTACTAAACCTTTAAAAAAACTTTTAAGAAAGTTTTGAAACTAACATGGTCATTTACATTATTTAGTTAGTATGATTAAAACGGGATATTTACCATGTAAATTGTGATTATTGAGCACCCGATATTTCGGCACTTCGGCAAATACCATCTTCGCAAAGTTACTCAGTTCAGTTCAGTTAGTTAGTTCAGTAACTTTTAAGAAATATTATAGAAACTTCAAACATCCGTTTGTCGTAGGTCACCCGACTATGTAGGAAACAAATGTCTCAACCTAGCCCTTGATGGCCCTCGACTCCGCGGCAGACCAAAGAAGCGATGGCTAGATGTCGTCAAGGCTGACATGAGCGTAAACGGGCTTACAGTTGAAGATGCCCAGGATCGCGCAAAGTAGAGGACCCTGGTAAAGACCGGGATAACGCTAAACAGAAGAAGAAGAAGATTTGGAGTCCAGAACTTACAATTGTTTTTAATGCATTATTTTATGGGAGTCATTTAAATCTAAACTATTATAATATACCTAAAGAATAAGTAAATATGAATTAAGTGAAGTCAGGAGTGCTAGTACAAAAAATATACTTAATGACAACATTTATAATATGGTACCCACCTACCCTTTTCTTCGGATTAGGCTGCTCTTTTGGAAATCCTAGCAAATACTCTAAAAATTGTGAGTATGTGAGAGATCTTTTTTATATTTTTAAACAAAACGGACAATGTGGTGCAAAACAACATGCAGAACTCGATTTTCGGCATTGAGACGTGACCCCAGCTGCCCACTGCCAAAATATTATAATTCTTCACTTATTGCGTCATTTGCATTCAGATGTAGTCTATCAAGAACAAAACAACGGTTGCCTCTACGTTATTGTTTTATTAATGAGTAATGTATGATCCTGATTTGGAGTCTTTGTCAAGAAGAATAATCTTTTTTCCGACAAAAACTTCTACACTCGGTAACAAACTATTCACTCCTTTTCAAGAAAAATATTAAGTATTTATTTATAAACCCAATTCTTGGCTGCAACTTACATCGATCCCTTCGAGTACCTATCCTCAGTTTAAAGTATTCATTAGTTAAAATTATTACAATTCTTATCTAAGATCATCAATAAAATTCATCAGTCTAAAAAGGATAGAGCTAACATTTATTTGACACATACTGTTAAATGGGGATTGAAAAATCAGTCCTTAATATTAAACCCAAATGCGAGTAAATAAGTATGTCTGTCTGTTACATTTTCACACCTAAACTATTGAAACGATTTACATGGGATTTGGTGTCGACATAGATGAAGCTTCGGGAAAGGACATATTTAAATAGGATTTTCACCCGAAAAATTGCGTAGTTCCCTGAGATAGGTTATCCCAAATTCTACGTCGGCAATGTCAGGGACAACAGCTTGTTTCACTGTAGTACCTACTTAGGTTTAGGAAGTATACAAGATAAACCTGAACGCGCCAGTGCCAGTCATTCCATACCAAAATCAAACAAATGTCAAATTTATAAAAATGCGCTCGTACTTCTCTTTTCCCATTAGATATAACCTTTTAAACGTAAGCAATTGACGTATTTATGTTATCAATTGACTTATGTTTATTCATTTACCTTGATTAAGTAACAAGGATTACGTGTCGCCAAAATATTAAGCAGGCTCGACAAACAAACCATTCGATTGGCCGTGAGTTGCGGGTTACGTAACAAATGTTTGACATGCGAAAATACACGTTTGAGGAATTTGGTCAAAACAAAGATTTTTATAACAGTTTTGCAAGCCTTTTAGGCAATTAAAGAAAAGGCTCGAGATATTAGCTTACTTTAAAGAATTAAAACCTAAAATTTTGAACTTATTTTGTCTTCCATTCAACCCGCCTTATAAATTGGTAAGTATCTATGTATTTCTTACGTCGTATTGTGTGAAAGTCACCATTGTAAAAAACAAAGAAATGAATATCTGGGGCCCGTTTCTCAAAAGCTTATAACTTGTAATACAACTGGAAGTCTCTTTTTAACACCATTAATTAGATAAAGACTTCCACTTGTATTACAAATTACAAGCTTTTGAGAAATAGGTTACAGGCAATGCCCAAGATACTTATGCATTTGTGGATCAAGGCAAAAACAAAGAAATTACCTTTTACGAACCATAAAGCACCTAGGCAAATTAAGGAAATTGACAGCATGCACCCACCCAACAATGATACAATTTTATAATTCTTACTAAAAATAATAACAGCTCTCTATTTCTTTTCATTAGTACTTTTCACGGTCGTATGCTCTTAGGACTACGATCGAAGGTTCCATCACGGCGGCCTTACTGCAAAATTTGAAATTTCGAGGATTTGACGGAGATGTCACTCCAAACTCTAACATTAGTGTGACTGAGATATATGCTCGAAGTTTGTGGTAGGCCTGCTGGTGCCTGCCAGCTTTAAGCGTCCGTAGCGCCACCACCCAAGGGAACGAGAGTTATTTATTTATTTATTGAGGAATTTAAACAGACGATTAGACCATGCAAAATAACAAGGTCATATGCTCATAAGCCAGATAGATGCTTATCTAATTGTAGATAGCCACAGCTTATATAAGTATCTTTGGACATGCATTGTTGTACTTATACATACTTATCCTCTAGCCCCCCAGAGGCCTATAAAAATGTCTCCTGAAATACAAGAAATTCTATTCTATTTCCTGCACTATGAATACAAAATTCATTGGAAAATTTTATTGTCTGGGCGGCAGGAGATTAAAATTACTTATAGCTATTGGTATACAATCTTAATTCCAATGAGAAAAATAAAAGTAAAAATTACAAGGTTATCGAAGAATCTACACTATTATAAAAAAAAACTATACAGCAGCAACATATATTTATGGAGGTCAACAAGTCTAACTGCATTAGGTACATACGTATGGTTGAATAAAACAAAAGTACCCAAAGGTAGATACAAATAAATAAAAGTTTATTCAAAATAATTAAAAATTAAAACTAACGGTAACCTATAGTAACTAAACGAAAACTAAATAAATTCTAACCCTCCCCCGTCCAGATGTGCCAAAACTGCTAACAGCATTACCGATTACCGCGCTGGACGGCAAGCGAAATTCTATGGACAAGGTAAGAACCGGAACGCATCACAGATCGGATCACAACCTGTTTCGCTTAAACGCCTTCCCAAATACTCCCCATGTTTTTTCCCTCCGAACACCACGCCAATCCGCCAGCTGTCTCCACTGCAGATACAAATTAAAATGACAGTCATGCAACATAATGATCTTGCTAAGCTTGTCAACATGTACGGTCATCGTCATATTTAAACTATTTGGATCCTCGCCTTGGAAAATATACGTTCTAAAATATAAGCAGTGGCCCTACCACAAACTCTGAATCCGCTAATTTTTTTCTCTAACACCTGACGCCTTCGTTGAACTTGTGACTGAGACAAATTCTCGAAATTTAACTTACGGACGCTAAAAATTTTCCTAGAGGATTATTGGAAATGAATTATACTTCTCTGATTTAATCATCGAAGTCCATAGTTTAATCGGATCGATAGCTTACTGATTTATATTTATTATGAGCTCTTATCGTGTGCCCTTGATCTTATGACTTTGCTGTTATCGACTATTTTGAGGTAATATTTATAGTCTCCTCCATTACGTCGACGGTGGTCCAAAAAATTCTATTCACCATAATATTTATTCATGATGCTGTGAACTCCGGCGCGCAAATCGATATTCTTAAATAAAGAAATAAATTTTGAAATATATGTTTAAGGATGAGAAGGAAAAAGACAAGGGTGAAAAGACTACTAGGCTAATGTGGGATTTGGCCGGTCACGTCTACCGCATGCATTCAGAAAGGTGGGGGTGGGGGTATTACAGCCACCAAGTGGATGCCGCAAGCTAGGCGGGGACGAGGCAGGCCCAGGTGGAGATGGCGGGACGACCTGGACGCCTTCGCCAATAATTGACCAGACTTGGCACAGAACCAGGAGCCGTGGAGATCTTAGGAAGAGGCCTTTGCGCAGCAGTGGGACACCCTTACAGGCTAGGAAAAAAATAGTATTTAAACAAATAATTGACGTACTAATAAGTGTGGTAGTGACCACACTTATTAGTACGTCAATTTTTTATCAATACTCTGTAATAATAGGGTCACTACCCTGCCTATGAAACTGGAGGTTCCGGGTCACAAATATTTGTTCCTTGGCCATGGATGTGTATTTAAGTATCTATATGTATCTATCTATCTATTATATATATCGTCCCCAGGTACCCACATCACAAGCCTTAATTGAGCTTACCTAGGGACTGGGTCGATTGGTGTAAGTCCCAAGATATTTATTTATTATTTTTTTATTTATTAGAGTTTCCATTTAACCACATTTAATACAATATTTATATTGTAAGAACTAACTTTGCAAGTTTTAGAATAGGTACTACATATGAAGACTGGTTTAGATGTAGCTATCTAAATTTAGCACGCAACGGACTTTTTGCTCATACTGGTTTTGCTAAAGGTGCTGCGCATGTTAATCCCAGCATTAATCGTCATAATTTTCGAGAAACATTCCATCCATTCAAGTTCCATAGCGTAGGAACTTATTTGAAAGCAAATAATAACTTTGACCTTCTCAAATCGTGCCGAAAGTGAAGAGGCTTTGATTTTTTTCTACGAATCGGTAAGGTCTGCATAGGTAAATTGAAACTGGTATGTCGACACGATTTCATTGCTTTTCTTGTAAAGTAAGGAAAAAAATACCCGTTCCATTTACGTTTTAGGTAAGTTTTTGCCGGCATTTTCTTCAGAAGAGAGGTACATTCCATCTCCACTTGTATCTACCTACTTTTCATAATAATGGTATTAATTCGCATGCAGATTTTTTTATGTAAGTACACAAAACTTTGTCATTATCGACGACTTTTTGTATTCTTAAAAAAGTTTTTAATTGTTGTACCCCGAACTCGTAGACTCGTACACGTATTATTAATATTTTGGTACGATTGAAAGTGCTTCGGTAAGCCTACTCTACTTGAATAATAGTAGATTGTGTGACAAGGGATCAAAATGGTATATTTCCGGCGTGGGCGTATATCGAATCCTGAATGGAGCGACGAATTCCACAATTGAAGCGTAATGAAGGATTCAAGCGTTAACGCCGAAGACGAAATAATTTTGATACAGTGTGACACATACTGCTTTTCACACCACCTATGAGAAAAATAAAAGATATATCACATATTTAATATTTATGCAAATTATCGATTCTGAAGATTTTTTATCAATTATGAACGTACTGTTTATTTTCATATTTCATTGTAATTTTTTACGCTGGCAATAGAAAGTCCTTGAACAGAAAAGTGCCAGTTTGATCCCTCCCAGCAGGGAAGAAAAGGCCCGTATTCGAATAGGTGGTGTGAAAAGAATATTCAAGTAGAGTACTTACGTAGCTCACACCGAAAATGTCGAGAATGACCCACTTAGAGATCACTCCGCATACAGAAACAATTATTTTCTGAAAGTATAACTCTTTAGTATTTTTTTGAGGTATAATTTATTCGGTTAACACCTGTATTTTAGGATTTCTTGCCATTTGAAAATTGTGTGTCGGGCGATTTTACGAATTTCGCCCAAAATTTTTATTTTGTAGCGTTTTTTCACTACTTTCAATATGGCCTTACTCAACAGTGAAGCAGAAATAGGCTTAGATTCTTATTTACTAACAAAGCTCAGTTCTTGTAGGACTGCTTGTAATAGTTTTCACAAATTGTATTGCTTTCGATTTTTTCTTATGGATGATTATAGAGATCAACGTCTTTTAACAGCCATACCCTAATTTTAAATCGCACTAACGTGGTAAATCATAGAGAATTCGTAAAACAAATTATGTTAGGAAATTCGGACATCCTTAGGTATCCATATGACTCACTAGAAAAAATCCAATATAATTTTTTTTTCTTAAAAAATCTATAGTTTCAATGTACTACCCAAACCTTCCATACAAAATTCCAAAAACTGAAAATTTTCATACAAAAAGTGATCTAGGAAAAATGGGTTATGAGCTTTGAGGGTTGGTTCAATTGTATTAAAAATTTGTATACATTATCAAAAAGAGTTAAGAAAGGTGATAATTTAAACAATAGAGGCATAATTAATACAGTTTCCTAGATTGCTGACAATTTCAGTGTGGCCCACGTAGGCGTTATTAACGTCGATTTACTCTCTATCCACCACGCTCCTACACGCGTATTGGTGATGGCGAGCTGGATAGAAAGTAAATCTGCGCTAATATCACGGCGGCAGCTCATGGTACTGCTACAGGTCATACCTACTCATTGCATGGTTCCGTAGTTGTCCGTCTCCTAATAGTAATACCTAATTAACGAAGGTCAACGTGAGTAGGCAAGGGTCATGCAAAAGTAAATTATCGAGTTCTCCTTCCATCTCCCGTTATGCATACTGCTAATTATAAAAAACACTACCTGCTTACCTTCCGGCTGTCAAATGCCTTGCGAAGTCTGGTTCCACAACACTAGGTCAGATATTCACAACGACTATTTTATAAATCCCCTAAAGATAGATCAGTGAAGACTAATCTCACAGTAGCGCATAATAAATTTATACTAGATATAAAGTTACGGTCGAGCAAAATCGCTTTGTGAATTCGGTGACAGGGTCTGACCTCGATACAATTTGCACTCGACGACCAACGCTAAAATTAACGGAGTTTTTGCACCCATCAATTTGTATCCTAAGTGAACAACGTCGTAACGTTTTATTGATGACTTACCATCAAGCCTGTTGAACTTTATATCTTTAAGATAAAGTTAAAAATGTACACCTTTATATTTTTTTCGGTCAACTACATGGTTGCAGAAGTCATTATGATTGCAGAGCAACACATCGGACGATCTGACACAATACGATCACGTTCCGGAGAGACTATTGTAGTACCATCTATTTCAATTGTATTTGACATTTATAAGGATTTCCGGATTGCTTTCATGGTGGCGATCAGTTTTGTTTTTAATTGCAGGGAAAATATATAATCACACAGTAGGTTATAGGTTGGTTGAATTCTGACCGGCAAACATAACAAACAACAAATTACTGGCAGGAAAATAAATAGATTTGAATCGTGGCACAAACACTGAAAGCATCATAACAATCAGAAATAAAATCAAGTACAAATTTTAATAGTAGTAGGTACTATCCGGGACACACATTCCGGAGCATAAACCGAGGATTTCTCGAGAAGTGTTGTAGATTTGGATTGGATTACGTCTTCGCTATTGATAAAAATTGGTAGGCTGGTAGAGTCGATGATGCTGAGCACGATCCACCACATTTTTCAAAATGTCCCAGAAAGTTTCCTTTTTTTGTAACCGGATTACTATACATTTTTGGTAAGAAAAAAATGTTTCATACAAACATTTTGGGACATTTTGAAACACTTTGAGAATTGCTCATCCTTTGCGTATAATATATCTTATCTTATTAGTGTGGCCCTTGCGGATACACTTGGACCCATTGGGATCTTTGTATTCTATTCTATTGTATGTGTAGGTATTGTGTAATAATCGCGCTCAATAAGTTCATCGTTACATCGACAGTTTTTGTCCTATACTGTCCTATTTCTTGGGGTTAAATCTTAGTATAATGTTACTTACGTCATTTTACTTTATCAATTTTTTGTATCGAGACCATCGAAACTTACATCAAATATTCCTAAAATCGAATGCCTATGCTTATCCAAGTCGTATTAGGGTTTACGGACTGGGAATTTTGGTCTCTATATTTTCTTCGTTTATGTTATGTCACTATTTCTCATAATTATGTTCCTCATCAAATATTAGCCACGACAAACCATTGGTCTATTATTTTATGCAATCAAGAAATGCATATATGCCTTATTTAGGTACTTATCGCCATCGCTGCATAGTTAAGTATTTTCAATCAATGAAACACCACTCTTTAATATATTGCCTTAATCCAGTTAAGTCATTATCTAATTATCATTGTCCCCGTAATCACCTACTTTTTAATGATTGAATAATTAACGTTTGTTTTCTTCATATGGGGTCGAATGTTTGACCCTTCGCCACCGCCGTGCGATCTACTGGAATACGATAAATACCATTAACAGTGTAACCAACAGAAAAAGGCTTTAAGTAGTGTATACGTCCTATACGTTTATCTTTATTTTGTCATGTCCATCAAGTTTATAATTAGCTTTTGTTGTTATTGTAAAGTTTTCCTTAACAACCATGTCATTAGACTTTCAGAAACAAATACCTACCTTAAATGTTGTTAAGTATGCATTTGTCTTTTCACGCGCGTTCACCATTTCCACCATACTTAGTCATGAAACTAAAAGAATGAATGAAAGAGGAGGTTCTCAATTCGATTTAATATTCACATGTTTAATTTGTATGTGAAGCGTTTCGTTTTCTCGTCGGCATACCGTGACTGTCGACGGTTGAGAAAAAAATATTTTATTCTATTTAGATGAAATAACAAACTTGTATCAAGGATGACATTATCTCTTTTTTTTAATAAGTTGGTTTAAATCTGTTTAGAAAATAAACCTTTAGATTTACTATTACTAAGTTTACTAAGACTTAGTTATAACTTTTCTAACTTCATAATAATATGTGCATGAGATGTTTACCTTTAATTAATTGTTGCACTACTGTAAATCACATAGATGAAACTGCTATTTAGCATATGAAACTGTGTAAATGATTGTTGGTGAACCTATAAGAATAAAATTAAATAAAAAAATTAAATTCATTATACAATTTTTAACTGGAATTAACCAGATCCAATTAGGTGTCATTTTATAGTAGTTTACGACGTTTACCTATTCAGACAAATAATTTAATAGTTTGGCATGTACGTCATTGTAACAAAATGAATAATGTATGTGAGGACCGGTTTAAACTTTGGCCAGTATAAATAGTGACTTGAATCTAAGTATATAACTAATTTTGCCATATATTCATATGTATAAGCTTGTTTTTAAAACGGTACTTGTTTGTGACGTCTTTTGAGGGTTCCGTCCGTAGTATACTAGGAACCATAATACGTGTAGGTCTGTAGGTACCTACATATTAATGACGCCAACAAAGTGGAAAAATTTAATAAATAAAAAAATTGGAAATATCCCCTACACGTAAAATGGGGGGAGTGATCTTTTTAATTTTAAAATCCTATAAAGTCGATCTTTTAAAAAGAATAAGTGTCTCAGATGAAACATTTTTCAAAGTCAATGTTTTCAGAGATAACCGCTACAATTTTTTGTCTGTGGGTCGGAAAAATATGAAAAAAAAATTCAGACGTATAGAGAACTTTGAGATAAATTATTTTGAACATAATCGACCCAACCGTTTTTAAATAACTACGGAACCCTAGACTGAGCGTGGTCCGACACGATCGTGGCCTGTTTTCTCCTTCTTTTATTATTGCCGAGGGTTGATATCAGTAAGAGCAGGAATCTACCCCGATCTACTAATGCGATTCAGTTTAGGACCTAAACTGAATCGAGAATTTCATAGAATAACTCCATAGAATAACTGTCAAAAATTGACAAACCGAACCTAAACTGAATCGCGTTTAAGAGGTCATGGTAGGTTCCCAGTTGTTCGCTTAGAACTCATAAAATTCTAGCATGATAATTTCGGTCATCGGTGACCGATTTTTCTATTATCGAGTACCCAACATGAATTGATCCAGTCGTCCCCATCATTCTCATTTCAGCTACATACTTACGTGCACTGCTTAACATGAGGTCTCTAGACACTTATGGTTCTAAACCCAAATGTATCCCAAATGTACCTATGTATGTGTGTATTCAAAAGGCTCACTATGCCCCGTAATCCACCATAACCGATTCTCCTACTTCATTCCGGAATTTAGTTGTCTATCTTGTACCTGTAGTGATCCTAGAACCAAAATATTATAGAAATCTTCTATTTGAGACGGTGTTGGAAATCGTTCGGACTATTCTTAAGACTTTTAAATGGCCTTAATTCTTATTGGCAAAACAAATTAAGCTTCAAGAGCGTCTCTCCCTGATAATGTAGGATATGCCATAGTATTGGATTGGTTGGTCACTTTACACATACTTAAGGATAGGACAAGCCCAAAATAAACCAGCTTAATCGTCCCGGGCCTGATATCAATTTTGGCTCAGTTATCCTTACATCCTACTCCTACAACACAACAGTAGGTACTTATTATTTAAAAATACGATGCAGGTAAGTACGTCAATATAAACTTTTGGATTCATCAAAGAAACGATACATTACATAACTCCAAAGTACTTCTTACAAAATCTTTTCGGATCTTGACCGATTAAACAAATAAACAAGGTAATCGGTTGATAACCACGGCCGAGACATCTTGCTTACGTGTCGATCGCCACGGAATGGAACTCAATAGAAGGCAAATATTATTGGTGATCTTGACTCGATTCCGTAAGAGCAAATAATTATAAGTGTTTTCTGACCTTAATAGTTCGTGACTTATGACATGTGAATTAAAATTCACAATAATTCCGTTGAAGCAGAATCACATTGTGTCTGAGTGCAAGTTGCAAAGTTCAACCATGTTTGTGTCTGTAAAAACCTTAAGTCTTCAACTCGAACAATAATTCAGGACTTCAGGACGTCTCAAATTACGTCAACTATAATATATTATGGTAAAGGTGGACCTAGCTTAGGGCTTGTCCATTAATCACGTCATACTGTATAGGGGGAGGGGGGGTTATCGGACAAATCACGTGTAATTTTTTGTCACTCTCTGCTGAACAGCATACTTTTTTTAAAACATAACTTGATGTCAAATCCTGAACTGAGTTTTAAAACTTCGCGGAAATTTACCTCGTAGTTGGCAAATAGTTATTTGTTATACAAGGGTGCAAAGTTGTATTTTACCCGCGAGTATGAAATTGAAATACGAGCAAGAGAAAGGATTCTATAGTTCTAAAATAGAATCCTGAGCGCAGCGAGTGTTTTAACATACGAGAAGTAAAATACATTTGCACCCGTGTGTAACACAAAACTTTTCCCCCTCACTTTAGCGAGGAAACTCAAAAAAGGTAATTATTTGTTCACATTACAATCATTATCGGGTTAGTGATAATAATTTTCCAAATGCATCATGTTTCATGTATTTAATGCAAGATTTTGTCGCAGTAAACTTAGCACGAAAAAGTAAACGCAGCACGATTTTAACACATTCCTGTAGTTGCACACCAATGCCAATGCATTATTAAATCATTCTCATTCATTATTTTTACAAAATTATAACAGAACACCCTGAAAGTTGTTTAGTTTACTATTTTTATGCGTGTTCGAGTCGGTAAATAAAGATTATAACCTATAATATTCTTTGACAATGTTGACGTTGACATTTTCTGCGTTTTGTGATTGCATCTAGTCATCTTATCATCATTCACTAAAACAATTGTTACTTTATGGAATTTTAGGATTTATATGTTAAAATCATCATATTATATAAAGGTTTGTATTTTACACTAAATTCTCAAACAAATTATTTAATTATCATTAATATGGAACAATTTCCATGACCATTTTACGTTTTGTTATTCCAAAACCAAGGCCATTACTTTGCCACACAAGTGAATAATATGCGTTTTTACACGTTCGTATTAAAAGATAAACGAGCACTTTACGAGCTAGTGAGGGGAAAAAAGTTTTTTCCCATCACGTGTGCTTAATAAAGTACGTAAATTGAAGTGTTATTACGAGTAAAAGGACTACTTAAGTTGGCAAAAAATTACACGTCATATTGACTAGGGGACATAATACACTCGATTCCAATATTTCTTTCCTCGTAGTGACTTTCTTAGTAGGTTTGATCTAGTTAAGTAGTTGGTGTTCACCTAACATATTACTACCGGTACAAGGAAGGCGTCATTATAATATATAGTGACAGAGACAAATCGTCTAAATTTGCGGATTTTGAAGTTCGCGGTAGAGCCGTTGGGCCCCATTTCTTGAATAACAAAATCAAACATTATTAGTGTCTTGTCATAGTAAATCATACGATTTGACAGTTCAGAGACTGATATTCTTAGTCTAATATCATTCGAGAAAAGGGGCACTGTTCTCTTGCTTTTCACGGGCCCAGTAGGTACCTGCATTTTTCTCTACGGGAATGTTTGCATTATACTTATATCTCCGTATTCTATACTTAAAGGGTCCACGGAAAAAACATGTCCAGTGCTTAAAAAAATCAGGGCAAAGTCACACCTTATTCTTTTAAAAGTAAGGTGGTTTTTTCTTCTGTAATTGGAATTGACTAAACATGTTCTTTCCGTGTACTATTGAATCAAAATAAGCACGTGAACCTAGTCGTAGATTTAATTTAAATAGCTGAATATAAAAACTTTAAAGAAAGTTCAATCGAAAGCTAGACAACTCTCCAATCAAGAAGGTATTCCAGTTTCCAGTCTCAGAAACACTACGTCTACAACCAATGGTCGACAATGAACGTTATGCAATAGCTTGAGAATCATGATTCTGTCGAATCTGTAAACATTGAAAGTTTCACAGCCTATGAAATTCTAAAACGAACTTGTTTCAATTTATTTGCATTTAAAAATGTAAATATTTATGTGGCTTGCAAATACAAGTATCGCATCCTTCCGATTCGAATTGACCTATAATGAAGTAAAGTATATGATTGGTAACAAACAGTTTAATGAAAGATGGATGTTAACGATTTAGCAAACTAACTACAGGTTTGACTCGAATTTCGAGTATCTTTAGGGACTGAAGACGAGAGGTTAATCAAGAAGAAAATAGATAGGTATTGATACTATTGATAGTCAATGAAATAAATGGTAATCAAGTATCTAAAACGTTCCAATAACTATACAGGGTGGTCCAAACCTTGACGTCAAAAAAATTTTTTTAGATTCCTCACGTCATGAGCTATTAGAATATACCCCATGTATATTAGCCGATTTTTTGTAGTTTTCGAGTTATGAATTTTTGAAATTTTTTTTTTTTAATATTCTGGAATGAAGAAATTTATAATTAAAAAAAAAAACTGTTGGGTTTTTTAACTAGTTTCTTTTTGTAAAAGTATTACAACAAATAAAGCATTTACTGATAAAAAAATTTAGCGTCCTCACTTTGATACAAGTAGGATAAAAAAATACCAAATTCAAAATTTAACGCTAAAATTGCATCAAAATAGCATTAATGTACGTAAATAAAAAAAATTAAACATATCCCAAGGATTTTTGGTAATGTAAAGACTGCCCTAGACTTTAAACCTTCGTAAAAGCAAAAAAAAGTGATACTTAATAATGAGGATTTTTCGGAGTAGTCGGTCAAATAAACTTAAAAAGAAGAAATTTATTGATAAAAAAATTTATCAATAAATTTCTTCATTCGAGAATTTCTGAAAAAAATTTTTTTCAAAAATTCATAACTCGAAAACTACAAAAAATCGGCTAACATACATGGGGTATATTCTGATAACCCATGACGTAGGGAACCTAAAAAAAAATTTTTGACGTCAAGGTTTGGACCACCCTGTATGTACAGCAGGTACCTTTATTTCGATTGAGACTATTGAAAGCAAGCCACAGTGAAGGTTTGCAAGAAAATCTACTTAAGGTCGGCATAACACTAATATTGCTTTGTTGATGTAGCCTCTTACTTACTCTCTAGTTCCAGTGCATTCCTTTCTACTCGATCTTTTCAAATTCGATCGGATACACTTTCACAATATACTATATTATTTTCACATACTTCAGTTTGAAAGCGTATCAACTTACAGTGATTGTACTGATTGTAAGGGACGGTGCCATGCATTTGTCCTTTTTACACGTCTAGTTACTCTCTTTTTCATATGAACCAGAAAACATAGAGCTCGCAACTAAAAATTCTTTGTGGGCACAAGCATGTGGACTAAATGTTATCATATAATTATAATTATATTTTGGACTAAAATGGGGATGGCGTACTCTCACCCACTGCTTACACTTACACCACGTGACTCTACTTAGACATAACGTAAGCCACATTGCTTCGGACAGGAAAAACCAAATCAATTGTCATCTAATATTTTATTTCGTGTTTTTGCTAATGAGAATACTATACTGTGAATTATTGTGATTTAGTAGTGATTTTTTGCTATGACAACAAATAATTGTAAGGTGGTAATGATATTAATTGCAAATTATATTTTATCAATATTCCCAACTTAATTACACGTGTATCATAAAAAAATATGAGATTATACTCACTTAAAGTTAATATAAGAACAAGCAAAACCGTTACATAATTAATATTGACCACGGCATGAATCTGCGGTTGGGCAATAGAAAATGTTAGGCAACCGACCTCGAGAAATACTAGAGTGTAGTTTATAAATTATGTACACATTTATTCAGTTTAATCGATTGGCATAAGGTGTAAAATTGTGTACATATTTATGAACTCGACTATTCTACGAACCTAATTAAAATCGGAAGAACACAATCTTTCAGCTGCAGCGGATCAAGCGTAGACTACACAATTTGGACGGATTATCGATGTTTAGAGTATATTTTTAGTGTAAGTTTACATTGATGAGTGGTCTAAAATTACCCCGAAAAGGTCATTGAATCGATTTTTCACAGACGTATACACAACTATTAGGGCTAAATACGTTAGTTGCCCATTTTCTATTTTGTTTACAACTTATTTAACGATATAAAATTATTGATTATTCTTTTACAATTAAATAAGGTTTTATAGTTGTGGAGTTATGAATTTCCTTAATTGTGCGAAATAATAGCCTTTAATAATATTGATAATCATACAAAATAATGGTAACTAAATAGGAAAATTAAACAGTCAGTATAAAAGACGACCGGGATATGATTGTGTGAAAACTGCTCATAAAATTATAATTTGACTTGGCTTGTCTGCACATCGACAAAATGCCTAAAAGGGACTACTTCATCAATTCTAGTCCAAGCTTTTCCACGTAGCCTTACAGTAGGTCCTTGAGATCGCTTGTCACTTCGTGTAGGAATCTTGAGTTGGATTGATGCCTTTTGTTTCTAATTGGGATAAAACACGATGCAACATACAGGTTCTGCCAGGAATCAGAGGAAACTGCTATGCGCATCCTCTGCTCTTACGGACCACTAATGCATAAAAGTTTACTATATACACTTTGGCAGGCAACTAATGCAACCTTAGGATGTACACAACATTGCACACAAAGAATCTGAAGTTTTCTGATTTTCATTTTATTGTTCATCAGTCGTCACATATTATGATATGTGAAAAAATAAAATAAAATTATTTTTATGTTTTATTTTTTCCATGCCATAGAAATCGAAAATATCGAAATGATCTATAGCTAAACTACACGTAGATCGTCGACACAGGCCGTTCCGCTCAATGACCGTAATGCTTGCTGTCACTTTTACCTTCGTTGTCTGTGGTCATGTCTCAGCCCATAGCTCGATTCACATTCTTGGAAATTAGATCTACACTCGCGGTCAATGAATACGGGTCAGGTGGATTTTTTCCTAGAAAATACTTGAAACATGCTGATCACTACATAGTATAAAATAAAGTCACTTTTTCTGTCCCTATGTCCCTTTGTACGCTTAAATCTTTCAAACTACGCAACGGATTTTGATGAGATTTTTTTAAATAGGTAGAGTAATTCAAGAGGAAGGTTTAAATGCAGGTATAGTACATGTGCGAAGCCGGGGCGGGTCGCTAGTTACAAATATTTATAAAACAAGTGGAACGGTTTTCTTAAACAGTCTACATTTTAGTCTCTACAAACCGACCTAACGACAATTTAGTTTTTTGGATTTATTCATGAATTTAGGAAAATTCCAATACAACCTGATTTAAAAATAGATTTTAGCTACACTATAAATATTTTGAAAAAATATTTGAAATCTGCATGTTTGCATTATTTTCTATGAAAAAAAAAACCACCTGACCCGTATTCATTGACCGAGTGTGTCTGTGTATGCTGACACCGTTGGCACAAAAGGCTTGTAGAAGTTGTGCATATTTGATAGGTTTGTTTTTGTTATTATGTCGATACAGGGCCTACTATATAGTTCGAGTCGATGAATCAGTATGTGTCATTATCTTATCACACAAACCTTATCACAGCTAGCGCCATATGGGATGAAAGGCGCGTCACAGCCGCGTCACGTACGCGTCACCCTCTGAATCTGGCACTTTCTAAAGTCATACAGGAATCCATACCATACCAGCTAGATCGGTATATCGGTAATCATATAGTAGGTACTTTATAATATATTCATCTCGCAGACAAAAGTGATACGTATGACCCGCTTGCCACAAAAGCATTCTGATTTAGCTTGTAGAGCAGAACAACTACTAATTATATGTAGGTTTTCATCTCAGACTTTCTATGGTTTGCTGCCTCTGCATATCCTATCTACACACAAAAGCCAGGTTGCTCAGTCTTTTATAAGATCAAATTTCACATTCAGTATCAAATCTAAATACGAAAAGGGCCTATTTTAGGTTAACGCTATAGGTTAGTTAGGATAAATTAATTTAATTATAATACATAAAATTAAATTACACTGTTTTATATTAAAAAAACTATAATCTTCAATAAACATCTAATTGTAATATGTTATTCATATTCTAGTGCATTTCACGCATATTTTTTCAGTAGAAATTATGGTACTTTTTTCGCACCTAATATCGTAATGAACTATGTACTTATTTTAAGTTTACTAGGTTAAGTCATTATGACTTAGTTTAATTTTTTCCGTAATATTAGAATAGGACCTCTAATATTAAGGTGCATGCAGACCAAAAGAGCATTCGCTGTTCTATCCCCCTACTCTACGAAATTCGATGGTTACACGAAACGTGATTCGTTGATTTCGTCGAGGTGGGGGATAGAACAGCGAATGCTCTTTTGGTCTGCATGCACCTTTATAACGAACCAAGCTAAGAATGGACATTTTATCTGTTTAAAATCTATAAACAATAACAAACAGGTTCCACACCCACTTCGTCTTTATACATAGATAACCATATTCCACCATTTCTTTGTTCTGATCTGAAACAATGTCTGTTATTATATTTAGTGTAGGTAATTGAATATAGATTGTAATATATATTTCTTTTTCTACTCCTGACCTTTTTTTTGCTAGTTACATAGCTACGCACACTATTGTAAAGATATACATAATTACATCTGTCAAAAGTCTATAGTCTATTTCTCAAAAACGCACTCTCAGCCGGTATCGTAATGTCGCAGCGTTGTTCGATAAGAGAAGGCACGCGAGATATATGGGCGTCTCTCGCTGCCAGAGGTCGTCACTTTCTAAACAGACTCAAAAACGCACTGCGTGCTACCACAGACTGCCACATCACACCTATGATAGACGCCATATTGAATTTGTTCCGATCTTCGAATTTTTAAACTGCTACCAACATTAGTACCAGATTATTTATTACAATAATTATAAATTAAAATAATATAAGGTTAAAATAGAATTTTAAAAGAAAGGTTTTGTTTTTTAAAATTATTAATGTGATATAATATATTTTTGTACCAATTACAAACTTCATATTATGCAAAATCACTTATTTTTACCTCTGGCAACTAAGCGCGGTTTTAAAAGCAAACATATCCATAGACAATGACAGCTGCATTAAAAAAAAACCTTCCCGCTTTCCGCTAGCAGTTGAAAGTCCTACTGCGAACTTCGAAATTGAGTTTCGATCATTTGTCTCTGTCACTTCAACAAGATTATTATTAGAGTGACAGAAATGGATGCTCGACTTTTGCGAATTTCGAAGTTCGTGGACGGCCCCCAGTTCTGTATAGGTTTGATTTAAGTCGATTCGCATATAGTTTGTGCCAATGTGCAGTGCCTAAAAAATGTGATTTGTTTCATTATTATTATTAATTTCTAATGTTCTGCCTGCTCCTTTTGGGAGTGCAGGTATGTATGAGCTAACAATATTATTTTAGTTTGTTTATACATATACATACTAGGTGTTTATTGGTAACAACTGGAATAGATGTGTGGCGTTCAGTAATGTACGATATTTTATTTGTTCTGTGTATGCTATGCCACTTAGTCGTAGAAAAAGTATATGTATATATATATATGTATGTATATATAACTTTATTGCACATAAACAAGTTTACAGAAAGTAAAAACAAAACAACAGTAAAAATAAGAATATGTACAAGGGCGAACTTATCCCTAACAGGGATCTCTTCCAGCTAACCCTTGAAATAACATAAAAGGATATACAAGACAAAAATACAGTGAGAGGCAAACTAATAATGAGCACTTAATTTAAATGAGCCAAAATTTCAAATTTACTACATACCAACTCAAAATCACTAAACAAATACGCATCACCTATACATTTGTATAATAATATAATATAATACATGTTATAATTTCTAACATAAACTAATATATACCTAACATACTGCTACTAATATATACCTAACCTATATATATATGTATGTAATACAAATATATATATAGTAAATATGTATATAGTATAGTATGCAACGTTGTATTATTAGTTCAAAAAATGCTCGCGACGTCTTCAATTGCGATACTCGCCCTTCGGGCTCGTATCGCAACAAAATTTTTTCTCACATTGATTTAATTCAAAATTAAAATTCACTTCTCTTATTTACACTTGGGCGGGTCCTAGCCCAAGTATAAATACGAGGTGTTCTCGTAGGTGTGCAGCAGCGTTCCCGAAGCCCCGCACATAGAGCGAGCGGTGGTACACCCCAGGGGTTTAGTCCGTGCGAGTCGGACATAACCACCCGGTTGCTCCCGGGCCGGGTGGTATCCATAACGGATTCCCCTGGGTTGACAAAAAAAAAGCCCAACCCAAATACCCGGGCTGCGTGGTAAATGACACAAACTACAGGGAAGAGGAGATTGAACTTCGCATCCAGGGCGCCCTTAGATGCACGGTAGCTCTTCATAAGGTGATAGTGTCCAAGATCATGCACCGGAGGAACAAGATTCGCATTTACAAGATTGTCATTAAACCGATCTTAATGTATGGATGCGAAGCGGGGACGCTCACCTTGAAATAAGAGACTAAGCCGTCCCTGTTGCAGAGAGAAAAATCTTTCGCAAAATTCTCGGAACTACCCAGAGAGCTGACGGTAGATGGAGAATTCGAAAAAACCAAGAGCTGGAGGACATCATTTCTGAGCCCAACATCATTGGTGAGATTAAATCTGCAAGGTTTCGCTGGCTCGGATATGTGTTTAGGATTTAGGATACCAGTTGATAGGGCGGTGAAGAAGGCTTTCCTGGGAAGACCTTATCGACGCAGACCTGCCGGTAGACCAAGATACCGCTGAAAAGACAAGGTGGTGGAGGACCTACGCGCTCTGAATGCAGAGAACTGGAAGGAGATTGCACAGAACCGGGCGCCAACTCGTATCGGAGGCCAAGATCCACTTTGGGTCGCTGAGCCAGCGGAGTAAGTAAGTAAGTAAGTATTTACACATCAACAATTGTCGTGGGCCATGGCGTAGGTACCCTGTCTGTGTCGCACACATTCAAACCAGCGACTGACTGTTGCGAGATCACATTAGGTTGTATAGCGATGGGTAATCCGTAATTATTCTACGCATCCATGGTTGAATCAATCAGGGTTGGATCATTGGAGTGCGAAGGCGTTGTGGAGTGACAAAGATAATTCCCCGAAAATGAACTTCGGTGGTCGCGGTAGGGCCGCTTTACGCATTTATGTATATACTTATATCTGTATTTTAAGTATCATCACTACTATATGTATAGTATAATTCAAAATCGATTTCTCTGTCCCTATATCCCTAATTCCCTATGTATGCTTAAAACATTAAAACTACGCAAACGGATTTTGATGAGGTTTTTTTAATAGAAATAGTGATTCAAGAGCAAGGTTGTAGTATCAGTATTGTACCCGTGCGAAACCGGGGTGGGTCGCTAGTTTATTATATTCCTATGTTGTTCGCGCAGCTATTTTATCCATTCAAACTTTATTCTAAGGCGTATAAGATGGTGTGATATTTGACCTGTCAAAGATAAGCGATCCTTTAACAAGAAGCCATTATCTGCCGACTCCTCCCCATCGTACGATACAGTTGAGGTATCACATTCGCAAAAAATGTGTTATTATATGCGCCTCTCTAGTACAGCGTGATCATCAAATCCATAACACCTAGAACCGTCAGCTGAGTTAATTTACCTGCATACATTTATTTTTCAGAGATTTCACTGGTTGGAGAAAATCGATATTTATAAGGTATTTTTAAAGTACCTACAGTGTTCCTACGACGGCTACGACTATGTACATAATATATCCTTTATATCAAAACATATAATGCTTAGAATTTTGCTAATTTATATGGCATTTGTCTCCTAATGCGTTCAATACGCATATGTAATAGGCATACGTCTAGCCGTGGACTGAGAGAGGCTGATGATCGGATGTGATAAGTGAAAGACATTTTATTGAAATACATACCAGTCTTTGGTTTAGGTATACCTACATACTGTACAACTACGTAGGATGCCCTGAAAATTTCGGGAATTTAATACTTAGGAACGTATATTTGACATGTGTTTTACCTCTTTCTTACAAGCATAGTCTCATTATTCGAAAACATTGGCCACTTAGAAAAAAAAAACAATGTCCGATTTTCAATTGTTTTTTAAAGTCGTTGAGTCGCTGGTGAAAATGGAGCTGTCTCGCGAAAGTTTTAGAACATTGATTTATTATGACTTTAAAAGTGGATTAACACAACAACAATGTGGAGACCGATTAACTATTGCTTTTAGTAGTGAAGCACCTTCAAAGACGACCATATACAGGTGGTATTCGGAATTCCAACGTGGCCGTGTGTCTCTTGCGGATGACGTACGTGAGGGTCGACCGAAAACGGCCGTTACCGATCAAAACATCGATGTTGTTCGCCAACTGATAAAGGAAGATAGGCATGTTACATATCGGGAGATTCAGGAGACTTTAGGCATTGGAATAAGTCAGGTACAAGTTATTTTACAACAAGAGTTGGGCGTGCGGAAGTTATTTTCCCGGTGGATTCCTCACTTGTTATCTGACGACCAGAAAACGGTACGTGTCAATTGGTGCCGCAAAACTTTAAAAAGATTTAATGGAGGAAGCTCAAATGCCGTTTTTAGTATTGTGTCAGGTGACGAATCATGGATTTCCGCATATGAGCCTGAATCGAAAAACCAATCTCGAGTTTGGGTTTACGAAGACGAACCGAAGCCGACAAAAGTTGTTCGTTCTCGCAGCACGATCAAAAAAATGGTAGCCACGTTTGTCTCCAAATCGGGTCACGTGGCGACTATCGCTCTTGAAGATCGAAGAACTGTCAATGCCGATTGGTATATAGGCGTTTGTTTACCGATTGTTTTTGCTGAACTGCGAAAAACTAACCCTAACCGCCGTATTATACTACACCATGATAATGCCAGCCCTCACACCGCTCAGAAAACAGACGACTATCTGAAAGGCGAAAACGTCGAATTACTGGACCATCCTCCGTACAGTCCCGACCTAAGTCCCAACGATTTTTTTACTTTCCCGAAAATAAAGAATCGGTTGCGTGGTCAGCGTTTTCAGACCGCGGAAGAAGCAGTCGACGCTTATAAAATGGCCATTTTGTCAACCCCCACTTCAGACTTCAATAACTGTTTTAAAAACTGGTTTCAGAGAATGAAAAAGTGTATTAGGGCATTTCTTCGAGCGTTTCAACCGCCGTGACTTCGGTGGCTGCCTTATCACACGAATCCCGTAAGAGATGCAAAAACTTTTGGATATATAGGTAGTTGTCAACTACGTCTACCAATATATCCAAAAGTGCTTGCTTCTCTCACGGGATTCGTGTGAGAAGGCTGCCACCGAAGTCACGGCGGTTGAAACGCTCGAAGAAATGCCCATTAAACACAAAGGAGAATACTTTGAAAAACAATAAAAGTACTTTTATTTTATTAAAATGCGTATTTTTTCCGATTCCCGAAACTTTCAGGGCAACCTACGTACCTACAAAAATGTTACATCTAGTGAATCCGAGAGTATTTTTTAGGTTATATTTCTAATACTGGTTCATCTGTAGCGGTGTTCTGTCTTGTGGGCAGGTGTCGTGAATAGCTGCCTCGCATGACATTAGTATCGGGTGATGCGAATTGTTCAATTGGATACCAAGGCCGGCGCGAGAGCATGCAAATCATGCAATGCATTGAATGACACATAAATTGATCACATTGCTCGAGAACTCGTTTCGGCATTTTTAGGGTTCCGTAGTAAACTAGGAACCGTTATAGTTTTGCTATGTCGTTTTGTCTGTTCGCAGCATAGCTAAGTGACCGTTAGTACTAAAAATTAGTAATTTTATATTATATTTATTTGGGGTTTTCAGAGTTTACGCGTACACAAACAACCTATTAAATATCGATTTTATTTTGGCTAAACTATTTTATAATTATGGATATGATTGCCACGCCATAGATTTCATAAATTATTAATTTTCGGCGTCTATCTTCCGTAGCGGCTCTACCGCGAACTTAGAAATCCGCAGATTTTGAGGATTTGTCTCTGTAAAGGTGCATTCAGACCAAGCGAACATTCGCTATTCTAACCTCCCACTCTACGAAATTCGATCGTTACACAAAACGTGATTGGTTGATTTCGTAGAGCGAGGGATAGAACAGCGAATGCTCTTTTGGTCTGAACGCACCTTTAGTAATCACTCCTTCGTTGGATTATCAAAGACGAATCTTGGAAATTTAAGAATTTTGAAGTTTGGCTGATATTGATGTTATGTACCTAAATATGTCTATTATATTTGAATGAAACAAAAAAACCTAATTGTTTTCAATATTTGTATCAAATAAATAGGTATTCATAACCTTGGAATGACTTAGAATGACTTGACAAACTTTATCATAATGTCCATTAACCTTTGTCTACCATTTTTACCAATGTCAAAAACATAATTATAAACTTGTTTTAAATATTGCGGTTACAATTTCGGGATTTCCCGCTTAAGGGCAGAGTCAAGAATGTGAAAGTAAAGTAGCTATAGGATAGTCCACACAAGGATATTGGCAGTTGAACCCTTGAGTCCGCTCTTTGAGAAAACATGAAATACGATGCCAGTAATAATATCTCCATTTAATGTATTACGCCACTCAAGAACCTTCCCGCCCCAACGGCCATCGGTTCTACGCGCAATGTGCCCCCGCCCACTGTCACTTCAGTTTTAGCGATTCGGAGAGCTATTTCGGTTACTTTGGTTCTGCTGCGGATGGTCTCATTTTTAATCCGATCACGCAGAGAGACTCCTAGCATAGCCCTCTCCATTGCCCTTTGGGTGACTTTTGACTTTTGAGTGGCGGCCACGTACCGGAAGGCGTAGCGTGGGTAGGCCCCCCACAAGGTGGACCGATGACCTGGTAAAGGTCGCAGGAGTCCGCTGGATGCGGGTGGCGCAGGACCGGTCATTGTGGCAATCTTTGGGGGAGGCCTATGTTCAGCAGTGGACGTCTTTCGGCTGATATGATGATGATGATGATGATGATGAATGTATTACGAGTATTTGTGGCGTTAAATAAATCTATTCTCTTTCTTCGTTTCTTCCTTTCTTATACCAACATCTTGTCCTCGATAGACTTATCATTGTTAGGCGTTTATTTTAGCGTTTATCGTGTGTCACTTTCACACTTTTACACAGAAATTTACTCACAAAAATATGATATTTTGTAAATATATTTAGATTATTTAGGCTCGAACTACCCTGCAGGCCTAGCCAAGACAGCCAACCTCGCGTGACCATAATAATTGTATGTAAATTATCACGTGACTTTTCATTCGAATCTGTCATTTTCATACATTTTTATCGTATACGATTGCGGCATGGCATCTTGGCTAGACCTGTAAATTCATTCGTTCTAAGTTGTAGGGACAGAGCTATACTAAGGAATGAGATACCTAGTGATATTCACCATTCACCTCCCATTTCTTATAGCTTTAACCCGTCATTATGTTAAGAACTCACAGGTGAAATCCCGGTCAAAATATTGTCATATTGTTGTTCTATTGTGTGCCGTCGCACACTGTAAAATAAATACGGAATTTTCTTAAACCTACAGATGGGAATAAAAATGTACTTTTCTTTTGTTTACCTAACAAGTGTAATGAAATAACTTTGTCTATGTCGCAAGCAATACAAGAACTACTAAGCTACGAACTCGTGATGTCTAATCGCTTTAAGTACAGATATGACATTCACAGTAGGCGTAATGTTAACGTTACTGTTAATTTGGTATTTGAACGATTCGGATCTGAATGTTATACCTCTTGACAGAGACTACACTATAGTCAAACATAAGTACGAAGTCCTCCTTACAAATGAACACTATGCTATCAAGTGTACGGAAAATTTCAGCTATAAGTAAGCCAGTTACTTTCCAGGCTTGAGTGTTTTGTAAACAAATGTTATCTGCGGCTAATATCCTTATTATACAAAGAAATGTGACTGTTGTACGTTTTGTATTTTAAGGAATACACTTTTGTTCCCATGACGAGGATTCTTTAAAATGAATGGAGGATGGCTTATTACTTACACTTTTGCTTCCTGAAAAAATACTATTTAAATAGGCAATTTACTTACGCATACAAGGTTCCTTGGTGCAAGCATTGGTAACGAATGTAACAATGGAAATCTTGGCATAGATGAGTTCTAAGGCCATTAACAATTAGATATCTGTTGCTAAATGTTACCGTTTCTGTTCATCTTTTGAACAATACTAATTACTCGCTAATTTACAATTGGGCTCTAATTGCTTCCGCATTATTCATACAAGTTTTGGTTCTAGAAAGTCTTGCAGTGACCCAATTGAAAGAGATTGCAATTACAGAAATAAGTCTACAAAATGATAACCCAAAAATATTATCAGCTATAGCGCAACATAATTGCATCGAAGTCACAAGATTGTCAAGCTTTTATTTAGGTTAAAATAAATATGATATGGGACAGTGAAAAAAACATAGCATACGGATTTGACATTGTTTTTATTGCAGCTGATTACAAACCGGAGAGTCCGAAGTCCCAAGCATTATATTTACATCATTGAGTTATCGTGTATATATCGTGTACTGTATAAAAATCATAGTTATATTTGACTGACAATCATTCATTCATATTTGAAAGTTACATCTTGAATCGAAACTTTCTCTGTACTTCAAAGCTGTTAATAAATGATGAATGAAATCTTTAGCACATCGTCAACCTGTGTAGGATGTATCAACTGATAAGCACTTGAATAAAAGAGTTATGAGAAAGTGTAAAAAATAACCGGACTGTGACAGACTGCGTACCGATCAGGGAATTGAATCGCTTGCAAACAGACCAAAGCGAATCGTACTTCGTTTCAACATTAACAAAAATATTGTCTGTTTGTCTATAGTCTAAAAAGTCATGAAATTAATGGGAGCTTATAGAAACTAACAAACTTATTATGACATTAAAATTAGTCGACCAAAAGAGAAGATGTTTTTCTTGTAAGCTAGCGAAATGGGCGATAGTGTAATATTGTGAATCATTAATTTGAGTTGAGACACCATGCTCAAGTTGCTGGGGCACTGGGACAAAGGGCATGCTGTTGAGAGTGAATCATTGTGATGGTGCATTGAGTAACTTGTTAATTACCTTTGCAACATGCGATTGAGTGTGATTAATAGTTCTTATTCTTACTTAGGTAGTATCGTACGGATCTACGGATTAAAATAGGTATCGCAATTGTTACACAATTATGTAGCACTGGACTTTTGTTTTTATTTTCTCGATGTTTCCGTTAAGCTTTTCAATACTGAGATGTTAGAACATAATTAGGTATTCGTCGCTAGACCGTACCAGACACGGGCCGGAGCACCAGACACTGTGGCTAGCGACTGTCTGACGTCATACTTTCTAAAGAAATTATAAAACGAAGTATCGGCTATTGCATGCCCAGCCCGGTACTAAGTCAAAGTGAAACGATTTTTTATTCAAGTAGGCATAGCTACCAGCACTTTTGAATCGTCATACCCATGAAATCAAAACTACTTCTGGTTCTTAACCTACACCACTGACCCTAGAAGAACCGGTAGGAAACTCGACGGGACGTTCTACTCGTAGTATCATTATTTACTCGGCGTTTTCGACAAAGTCCCAAGACAGTTGAGTTAAGAAAATATATCATTAATGTACCTATATTAAGTGCTGAATCTGTCTGTTTTGTCTTGTCCTGTCATGCTTGTTATATTTGCCACGAATAAATAATTTGTATTTGTATAAATTTTTGGTGTGTACATTAGCCCTTTGAGCCCCAGCGTCATCATAATATGATGTTGATGACGGAAGTACATAAGCACTTCAAATGCCTGGGATTCGATGGGTTAAAGGAGTAAGTAAATCATTAGAATAACAGTATATTACTACAGAGGCTGGGACGAAAGGCCACACACTTATAAGCACCAAATGGCCTGGCCCGCAAGAGAAAAGAAACGTAAGTCATCCACGAAAACGATGGGCAGACGACATTAAAAAACTGGCAGGAACAAACTGGATTAACTAATATATAGCTCAATATAGAGAAAAATGGAAAAATCTGGAGGAGGCCTATACCCTGCAATAGGGGTTCCTAACATTTAATATTATTTTATATTAAAAATCTTAATTACATTTACCTTATACTTACATATACAACTTTTTTAGATTTAAGAAACTTTTTTGTAAATTTGGTTATGGGAAATAAATGGCTTAAATATTACTTTGTTGTGCCAACGTTATTTTATTGGGTCGGCAACGCGCATGTGACACCCTAAGGTTGCAGGCGCCCATAGGCTACGGTGACTGCTTTCCATCAGGCGGGCCGTATGCTTGTTTGCCACCGACGTAGTATAAAAAAAAAAAAAAAATACTACAGAGGCCGGGACGAAAGGGGTCCCCGGCGGCGGCGGAAGAAAAGAACAATTTGACATGTGTATTAACCCTATTACAACTTGACACTCGCTTAAAACCTATAAATTAATTCTTTGAAAATATTTTGAACACATTTTTATTATTTTGTTTATAGTACGCATAACATTGCCATTTTATAACTGGTTTTACCAGCCTCGTATAAACAAACAATATAGTTAAATAAGTGCATAAAATTACTTTAAAAGCCCATTTATATTACACGCCACAATGTATTCTCAGCACGCAATGTCTTACGTTTGTTGAACAATTGATGTGCTGTGGTGGTCAGCTAATATGTATAACAATCGTAATAAGGCCTTCATGACCTATTACCATAATATAACATCATAAGTAGCCAACCAAGAAACATGCGATAAATTGAACCCGACCATCTAACTTTTATCTAAGTAACTTCTGTTTCAAGTTTAAATATCTCCTATCTAAATGGGGAGTAAAATCAACTTAAAATCTATCATACTGAAATTATTTTCAAGTCACTTTTAACTCTACATAATTATAACGGTGGCACACTGTTTCATAGACAGAAGTTTCATAGAATTTCGTTTCACAGAAATTTGTTCATATATTATTTGGATCATATACTTTCTGTTCCAATATTATTGTTTCATAGACTATTCAATTGCTTAAAACATATTTCACAGACATTCAGTTCCATGTATATTGCTATCTAACTTTTTTACTTTACAAAGTAACCAAACACTAGAATTACATTTCATGTATTTTTGTTTTGTAGGCACTTATTTCATAGATTGTTGTTTTATAGTTACTAGTTTATATAATATTTAGTTCCACTATTTACTTTATTGCATAGTGATATTCTTACCTAATGACTCATATTTCATGTAAGTATTTTGTTTCTTATACACTGATTCGCCCTCCCTCTAAAAAAACCAAATTGCTACCAGAAAAAGTAGGTTGATTGTAGGCAAAGTAGGTTAGGTAGGGTAGGTTAGGTTTTTTTTTTTTTTTGTAATATTGCTATTTAATACAATGTATTGTAAGAGCGCGGAGCTATTGGAATACTCGTGTGCCCTTACAGCATGATTAACATGGAAAATTACTGATATTACATTGGTTTATAATTATTATACATTTATTAAGTATTGTTGAACTTTTTAAGTTCGTTTACAATTTTTGTAATATAAGCTACAAATGAGTTAGTCGATGATTCCTTTGTGATTATCTGGCTCAAATTGAACGGTTCAACGTCGAGAAGCGAGCAGTTTAGCATATGGTTCAATCGTGCCGATTGAAATTTAGGGCAGTCTTTAATTAGATGTTGAATGCTTTGGGTGGTTGTATTGTCGCAAGGACAATGGTTGTTGCTTACGATATTAAACCTATGAAGGTATTCCTTGTGGAAACCATGGTTAGTGAGGAATTGTGTTAAAGCGAAAGAAGGTTTAATTACTTTTATGAAATCCTGTAAATCAGAGTGAGTAGGGAGCAAGGATTTGGTGTACACGCAGGAATTATTGTTGTTGTATAAGTTGACGGATGCAAGATTAGAAAGCTCTTTGTTTTTAAGTTTAATGTAACTAATAGGGGTTTGATGATAATCAGGCTGCTTATGCATAAAAGCAGCTGACTTAGCAGCGGCATCAGCAGCCTCATTGCCATAAAACCCTACGTGTGCTTTTATCCACACAAATTGGATGTCGACACCTTTGCATCTGGCCTTATGGAGTGAGTCATGTATTAGCACTACAAAGTGGTTGTGACTATTAATGTTGCTTAATTCCATAAGGCCAGACTGACTGTCCGATAGAATTATTAATTTAGTAAATGGTTTGGTTGATGACCATTCACAGGCTTTTAGGATTGCAAGGAGTTCTGCCTGGAAGACAGAGCAAGTAGAATGTAATTTGAATTTCTTGGTTGTTTCAGTTCCATCAGGACTGAGTGCGACGAAAGCCGCACCCACGGCATCATCGTGTCTGCTGCCGTCGGTGTATATCATACAAGCAGCGTCCCTGTCAAGAGAGTTGAATTCTTCCTGAGAGGTCACCGACTTGTATGATATACCCGTTCTGTGTACCGGGTGCAGCAGTTTGGCCGGATGTGCAGGTTTTTCTATTGAGATGTCGCCGGGAAGAAATCTAGTGTATCCTTTTAATTTCGATATTTCAATGTCGGAAATTTCAAGGACTTTGTTAGGTAGGGGAGTCAAATTGGAAATAGAGATGGAAGCCGTGGTACTGATGGTTCGAAAACCCTGAAGTATTTTGATGGCAAAAAGTCTTTGCAAGGAGAGGAATTTGTTCCATATAAAGTTGTACTGCAAAGCTCGGGACCAGACACTAGCAGCGTAGCATATAATTGGCTGGATGACTTGTAGATAAATTGTCTTAATATTATCTGGGTGAACCCCCCAAGTGGGTCTTGTGTAAATTAAGAGCTTATTGAAGAGTGCCTTGGATTTGCCAATTATATGCTCGCAGTGCTGTGTAAATCTGAGCTTGCGGTCGATTATTACGCCCAGGTATTTAATATGACTTACGAATTTAAGTTGCTGGTGGTGGACATTAATGTTGCATTTTGTAGATTTATTTGTAAGTCCAATGGCCTGGGTTTTCTCAGGTCCGAATGTTAGTTTGACCCCCGAGCCCCAGTTGGTGATGATGTTTAATGCCCGGTTTGTGACACACTCAAGCCCATGTATGTTCTTGTTGTGACAGATAAGTAATACGTCATCTGCATAGGCCTGAATGTGGCACCCCTCGGGTAGGTCCAGGAGCAAAAGCTCATCCAACACCAAGTTCCACAATGTGGGGCCACAGACGGAGCCCTGAATACAGCCCCTGGTCATAGTTTTGGTCACACTGGCATCTGCATAATTCACATGAACCTTCCTGTTGTGAACATAATTGAGAAGGATATTGTACAAGTTCGTTGGACAGCCAATTGAGCGAAGCCTCTTGAAGACAGCAGGCCACCAGGTGTTGTCAAAGGCTGCCTTGATATCTAGGGAGATGGTAATAACGTGTTCAGCATTGTTCTTAGCTGTCTCCATGATATCAAGGGCCGTATGGATGGCATGGACTGTCGAGATCTGCTGTCTGAAGCCAAATTGACGTTCGCACATAGACTGGTTCACGTTCATATAAAACAGAAGCCGGTTCATTATGAGGCGTTCGAGAACTTTTCCGAACACATTAATGAGCCCGATAGGTCTAAACGCCGACGGTTCATCATAATTAGTCTTATTTGGTTTGGGTATTATCTTGACATATGCCACTTTCCAGCATTCTGGAAAGTACTCAAGCCGCAAACACCTGTTCATGACATCAGTGATGACGTCAGGAACGGCATTCGCGACCTGAAGGCATATGTCAGATGTGAGGTTGTCAAGTCCGGGAGCCTTTCTAGGATTCATATTTTTCAGACACTCGATCACCTCTTTGCAGGTGAAAAGGGCTTCTGAAGGTGTGTGCATTGGTTCATGCATGAGGGAACGAGTGTCTGCCTGAGATTGGGTATAGTCTTGGTCGTCGTCCGGGTAGAATCTGTTCATGAGCGCAGTGGCTGTGTCAGTGGTGTCAGTGGTGTAACTGCCGTCATGCAGTTTTAAAGTAGATGGAGGTTGTGCCTGTGGCTGTGATTTTATGAGACGATTAGTGACGGACCAGACATCCTCTTTCTTCTGTTTCTGGCAGAAGTCCTTAAAAGAGTTGGTGGAGGCCGCGCAGAAAGCGTCAGAATACTCCTTTTTGAGTTTGTTCCTCTCATTGAGCAACTCATCTAGGGGGAGCCGACGCTTTTTCTGCTTTGACAGTTTGTGGTGGTTGGAGATCACTTTCCTTTTCAACTCCTCAAGCGTGTCATTCCACCAGGGAGCACGCCTGGGGTAGTTGTTGGAGCGAGGAAGTGTGTTGTTACACGTAGTTTGAATGGCTGAGGTGAGGTCTACTACAAACCTCTCCAACTCTTGACTCGTACACTCACTGATATGATTGGACGGTGGTAGGTGTTTTCTGAGTTCCGTGCTGAATGTCTCCGCCATTAGGTCCCACTTGACGCTACGCGTGTTGTATTTGAAAGTAGACGATTTTTTGTTCTTGGATAGGTGAAGTCGATTGAGTGAGATGTTGAATGTTACAGCATTATGGTCTGAGGATGGGCATATGTCGTGACTCACAGACCAATCATCCACGGACATCCCCATCGCCAGATCGGTGAGTGTGATATCGATTATTGACGAACGGGGTGCTCCATGAGTGACGGTCTCAAACGTTGGCACAGTTCCCACATTACAGACCTTAAGGTTGTGGAGCGCGATGATGTTGGCTATGTCATTGCCTCGTCGGTTGCTGGTTGGGCATCCCCACAGGTTACTCCAACCATTGAAATCCCCGCAGATGACATGCCTTGATCCCGCGGTTCGATGCAGGAAGTGTTCCAACCTCTGCAACACCTGATGTTTATCCTGCCTCGGCTCCACATAAACAGATGCCAAGTAAATCTTTCGCCCTCTGTTGTCAGTAAGACAAACGACGCTAAGGTCGGAGTCCGAAAACTCCGTCAAGCCAATTGCACTACACAAATTATCTTTGATTAGTATCGCCGCTCTAACAGGGCGATCCGAGTAAAATTGGTAAGTGGTATAACCGGGTACGTTTTTCATAATTTTGCTGTTGCTTATGTGGGGTTCGGAAATAAAAACAATGTCAGAGGAGTATTTATCGAGATGTACGGATAGTTCATGAATTGCGTTTTTACTGCGACCTGTGTTTATTTGAATGCATTTAATGTGATGGTTAGTTGTACTATTGTTGTTTAAGTGGTTAGGATCCATAATCAATTCTATTGTTTATTTTTTGCAGCATATGGAGGATTCGAGGGCAGTTTTCGGATGTCGCGCCGTGGTTGGTTTTACCGTTCTTTACATTGTTTTTATTATTATATTGGGTGCAGTTGTGGCAGTTGGTCTTTGATTTATCTGTTTTGTTGGGACAGCTATTATACTCGTGACTATTAGAAGAGCAGTGGGAGCAGATGCGGTGTGGGTTAGTGCAATTCTTACTTGTGTGCCCAAATTGCAGGCATTTGAAGCACTGAAGGAGAGGGGTGAAATTATCTAGGTGTACCTTCTGGAAATCAATGTTAACTTTGCCTAATTTAATAAGGTCTTTCCATACTTCAGGGGAGGTCATTAGAACAGCGTTGTAAAGGTGTTCTTTACGGTTTTTGCGTTTAAAGCGGAACACCAGATCATTGCTTTGTACGTTTGAGATGCATTCGTTCTGATTTTTGAGTACATCTACGAGCTCGTCGCAGTTTTTTGGAGACCTCAGCAGTGACACCGGAGTCTGCCACATTTGTCTTATCTAGGGCTTTTTGGCATTGCGTGACGTCGTCGAATTCGACGCGTATTTTTTTATTGGACACAAACTGTATCCTGCCAGGAGCGAAGTTGGTATCGCGGAAGGAGGTCTTCTCCTTCCAGGCCTTTAGTGTTTCCGCTGAGCTGGCCACTTCCTTCTTGGGGACCAGTATTATGGCCGGTTTAGATGTTGTAGGCATTGTGGGAGTTAGGGGTGTCTGTGGTTTTTTCAGTGCCGCCGCATATGACACAGAGGTCCGCTGGACCGACAGTACGCTCTGTTTTAATTTGGACATTTCTTCTTTAACAGTGTCCTTTATGGCGTGTTTAATGGCAGATATGGTTGCCTGGTTCATTGTCGGCTCAGCATTGGACCTCGCTGCGGTTTTAGTGGTCGTGAGAATTGTTTGTATCTCATGTACCAACTCCAGGATGGCGCTTTTATTTACTTTTGTGAGGCTGCGGCCCTCAGTGAGCTTTACTTTGATGGCGTCTGTTTTTGGAATATTAATTGCCGGAACTCTTGTTCCGGGTCTGTGGCGTCAAGGAATACCGAGGAGTCGGCATCGTGAGCGTCGTCATTGCCAGTATCATCCGGTGTGTCCTCCAGACTGAGCTGGAGCCGCTCCATGGATTGGGAGTCCAGAGAACTTCCAGGTCTCTGAAGGTCCTGCGATTCGCCAATGCGAGGAAGAATGTCGAATTTATTTCGATCATTGGGCTGCGTTGCAGCATCCGGTGGGTTTATGGTACTCATATTGGATCGAAATTATGTGAAATCCATAAACATGAATTACTCAAGCAATAGTTATTTTTGAAGATTTGAAAATTCGATATCTTCCAAAATAATGCTTTAAAAAAATCTGAAATTATGTCGCAAAGTAGGTCTTATTGCGATCTATATATGTGTAGATTTTCAGATTTTTAGGTCAGCAAATGACAAAGTAAAGAATTTTTTACGGAAAGATTTTAAATTTTTAGAAAAAGTGAATTTTCGGGAAGAAGGAGCTGTTTGCAAGGAAAGAGTTGTAGGTAGAAGATAAAGACACTATCAAAATCTATTGAAAAAGCTATTAAAAATTGAAATTTACCGTTGGGAAGTGAAGATATTGTTACTCAAAGTGCGTTGCTCGGACACTTTTTGCAGGCGCCAAAAAATTTGGGGATATTTGGAAATATTTGTATGAAAAGTGTTTGTAAATTCAAAATTTTAAGACAGGGTAATTTAAAGTGAGCAATAATCTACTTAAATGTGAAAACAGATCGGAAATATCTATAAATACAACAAAATGGCAGAGGTTTGAAAAAGTGGATGTGCAAAAAGTACTAAAAAATTAATATCTCAAAAACTATTAAAGACTGGCAAATGAAAATAGCACCAAAAAAGGCGGGCAACAAGTTTCTAAATATTGTGTAAAAATAAGATTCTTCGGAACAGGTTCGCTGAACAAAGTTTTCGAAAAACCTAAAATTCACTAAAAAAGATGAGGGAGATGACTTTCTGAAATAACTAGGAAACTATTGGAGATACGTGGATGACTCTAATAACAAAAAAGGTTGCAAAAAATTAAATCTAACAGAATCACAATGAAAAATAAAAATCGACCGAGTGGATCCAGAGTTATTTGTGAAAATGTGTATTGCTATTTTTTTCCATGAGGGTACGACTTTTTTCAGGGAGAATGCGAATTTGAAATAGAAGTCTTGTATGTGGAATTTTTATCAATACAGGGTAATTTAGAACTATTTGGGATGTATTTAAAACAGAAGAAAAATTAGAGAAATGTTGAAAATTGAGGAAGTTATGAATTTTTGAAATTTGACTAAGTTGAGATTATGAAAAAATTGAATAACTTTTTAACCAGAAGGGTCTGAGGGGTAATAGGGGTCTCTAAAAGTCGGGGCAAAAATGCTTTACAAAGGTGCAAAAATGGGTCACTTTAGTACGTTCAGAAGTTGGTTTGGTAGGTTAGGTTAGGTTAGTTAGCTTTGCAATCTGTTCTAGCCTCGAAACCTAACCAATCCAAGTAATAAATCAGGGTAAAACCGACTTGGATTGGTTAGGTTTCTAGCGTAGTTTCCCGGATAAATAAAATACCTACTTACTTTTAATTAATTGTTTACGTATCGTCATCCTTGCGAAACCAAAAAAAGGGGGGACGGGGGGGCGAAGCCCCCCACAAGGGGGGCTCGGGGGGCGGCGCCCCCCGCATTAAAAAACAACAAATTTGTACCTCCCCTGCTCTAACCTGGATAGGTTCGTTAGGTACCTTTTATCCCTTAGAGCAGAAATAGAAGCCCCGCGCAGCGGGGCTTCGTCGACCGGTTCCCAGGTCTAAATGGCTTACTAAAATTCTTTGGACAAAGGTATTTCTTTTGTATTTGTATAATGGTATGTAATGATATTTATATAGTTTAATTATGGCGGAAAAAAAAAATTAAGTTTGATACAATGACAAACAACATTCTATGAATATTCAGTTTTTGAAACAACTGTTCTAGACAAAAAATACTATACGAATTAATAATATTTGATTGAATACGGTATGAAATGAAATTCTAAGAACTACATATCTGAACAATAAAAAATATACAAAACCAGATTATACAACGTAAGAGCTCTGAAAAATTATCATTCTATGAAATGAAAATACGAGAAACATTTTCTATGAACCAATATTCTGCGAAAATGTTGTCTATGAAACAACGTACAACCAATTATAACCTACCTTTTTTTATTGACAGAACAAAGTGGCTCCACTTCACCTGATCGTAAGTGAAAAGTGGAGCCCAAATCGCGGCGGTAACGAACAAGACCTATCATCCATTGATGTCTTACCAGGGTCTTTGAAGTAGATATAAGTACAATTTATTTCGCAAAACGACGCAACAAGTCAACACCTTTCTGCCTGACGCAACCTCTTCCCATTTTTGCAACAAAGCTTATTGTATCTATATAATATTCTATATACCTACACACAGTTGTGTAGGTAAGTAAGTAGATAAAAATTAAAATGTCAAACAGTTACCCAATAAGTTAAATAAAGTTATCTTTAAGCAATTTAGCGTTGCCACAGATACCTAGCTTCCTTGGAACTTGGACCGGCCGCCATTCGATCGATGACCGCTAAAATACTAGGCGAAGTCCAAAGATCAATCACAGCATTCTCAACTTGCAACTTTGTGGCACAATCAAAAATTACTTTTAAAAGTATTGGACCAAGAGTTTAAACTCCAACAGCTAAAAAAATAACAAATTAAGTACAAATGTTAACAAATAATATTATAAACTAGTTATTTTTATCAGTCTACTTAAACAACGGTTATAAAGTTAATTGTAATTCGCGAAACACGCCGACCTCGACAATGACCTACCAATCTAAACTTACACAACGCTTGCAAAATATACGACGCATACGAACGCAGGCCACACCCATAATTGCAACACGGCTACGTGTTAAATGACACTAGAATAAAGTGGATGTCCGAAGAATAACTGAGAGAAGTAACGATTTGATCAAAGAAGGTAGTCTGATCTCATACTGTTATACTGTCAGTGTCATTATTACCAAGCCTGCTTTACCGCAATTCAACAGTTGGATATTTTGTAGGTATCATCATAATAATACTTACACCGTTTCAAATCTTTACTTATTTAAATATCAAATACAATGGAAATACTGTTATTAAGGAGAATATGGTGAGCCAAGCTCAATATGTATTTGAAGTTTAAACCAACCAACCAATAAGGAATTTTAAATGGAAATCTCACTTCACAGAAATCTTACTTCAGCTTCCTAGACCGGGCAATGCCATTAAAAGATCGGAAGTACACAATTCTGATCAAACATTGACGACCTTTGTCTGCTGCGTAGATGCCCAACCCAAACCAAGTCATATGAAGCTTGTTTTTCAAGGAAATTGTGTTGATTACCTACATAACTTGAGCGCCAAGATTTACACATGACATGGAGCAATTGACATGTTTTGGGACAATGCACTGATCTTGAGAAGTCTGCAGAATTGTTCACACCGCAAACATACTTGATGCATACAGCCTGGGAACAAGTGCTACGACCGTAACCCGACTTTTGAACGTGCCTAGCCTCTGTCTACCGCGAAAATCGAAATTCGTAAAGAGGACTTTTCTCTGTCACTCCAACGAACGTCATTAGAGTGAGAGAGAAAAGTCCTCGAAATTTTCGGATTTCGTGTAATGGCCGCTGATTATAGTGATTATATATATTTCTCTCTCTTCCTTATGCTGGAGATGTCAGCATTAACTAGATAATCAATACATGCAAATTGTAATTAAACTATTAACCCCATCACGTTCCTTACACCTGCCACAAAAATCGACGAAATTGCTTTGCGTTGTTCAGTAATTTTCCATTTTGTGCCCAACCAAGAAATTAGCATTTATTGGTTGGGCATGGGGCACAAAAGGGCACCATTTTTCCTACATCTCTTCTCTGCATGAGGATAACATACTGGAGGAAATAAATGCTTCAATTGATATCCTCCAGTAACGATTTTAGGTGTTTACATTCACAGTCCTATTGTTGCAACGTTTTACTGTTTATTGACAGCTGATTCCCATAACACATATAATGGGTATTGTACTTGCCTCTTTACTTCCTGTGACGCTAGTTTATATGTGACGTTTTCGGTAAAAGGGACCTCATTGTTGATGGCGCTTTCGTCACGCAACGTCCCATTTGTTTTATATCGAATCGACATAAACATAAGCGCTGTCTAGGTCCCTTTTAATAGATAAAGTCGCATATGCAAATGGGCGCTATGCATTTACAATCACATTTTCGTAGTAGGGACTTAAAACTATAAATATAAATGTTTGGAAATATCCCGGTCTAAACTTAGCAAAATCTGGTAAAGAGCCAAATTAATAATATTCTAACAGTAACATTCGATTCGCGGAAAATGAACATGTATCTGCTAAACTTGAATAAATATTTTAAGAAGCAAATAAATAGACACTTCTAAAAAACGACTTCCTCGACATATTGCACATAATCGTTTATATTTGTTAATTTAGTCATGAATATTTAGTTCACACGTAAACGCCACTGCCTCCTCCGTGTTTACAAATCTGTGCGGAACTTCACAATAGTCTTCGCAATAAATTATTTGCTTTAGTTATATTTGCGTAAAGACTAATGAGTCGAGCCTCTAACATGCAGTCAATATTGTTCCGTTCTCGAAAATTCTTTTCTTCGAACGTTGAGACCAGTTTTTTACGTTCGCTGGACTGTAAGCGGTTAAGGTCATGTTTTGGATTACGTCGATTTCGATGCTAGTGTCTCACTCCTACACACTTTATACGACTGGTTAAAGTGAAAAGAAACATTTCGCAAGCTCGCCGCTCGAGTTATTCAGACCGTAACCTTAATCGTTAGGTGCTCATGGCATTTCTTGAGTCGTGTAACGTTGATTGGCAACTTGGATCTGAAGAGCGCGTAGTTTGCGGAAACACCTTCGATTTCTTGACAAGGACGGAAGTAACCATGTTTATCAAATCCACAAAATACCTTATACTTATGCCATTAATCTAAAGGACCTACACAGCAACAGGTGGTTCCGATATATTATTTAATCGCTTAGTAACCTGCCCAAGCGACAATAATTAGCATAACCTGATATCTTGTTGAATATTGGAAAATATCAGCTATAATGAAGTATATAAAGGTAGGCCTTTGACCTTAACGCTTAACCCAAAGGTCCTTTCGATGACGGCCACATATAATTCTATCACGTATTTGCTCTTCCACCCCCACGGCCGTTTAGCGTCCATTTAGAAGGCACCTTGCCTTATTCCAGAGAGGCTTAAGTAAAGTTAGAGTGGGGAGTAAAGTGGACGTTTATATTGCGCGTGCATGTGCGCAGTAGCTGCAAGGAGGGCCGCGTGGCGCAATGCGCACGCGTCCTCGCGGGAAGGCCGCGCTTATGTCACACGCACTGAGGATGTCATGGTACTTGTCCTGGTAAGTCTTTCAGGGAAAAGATGCCCCGAGAAATGGTTAACGTTGTGTCCTTAAGAGGAACGGCTATTAAGCGTAATCTGGCAATAGTTTGCGTCATGTTCATATAAGATGTTTATCTGTTCTTCCGGTGACCTATAGCGCTGACTAAACTCATATACCTAGTAGTTATATGTTTTACAAAGACAAAATTGTTGTTCATTCTTCATCCCAATTGCAGATTATACAAGTAAATACACCTTACTTCAAATCTACACCAAAGCAGTATACCAAACGATCGTCACCTTAGTGTCCAGTAGGTAACAACCCTTATCTGTCACTTTATTACAATTTTATATTATTCCTTAAGATTGAAGGAGCCATGTCAAAGAGCTCTCGTAGGTATCGTAGAGCCAATCCCCGACACAAGCCGGATGATTGACATTTGCAACCATAATGTCATAACCATAATGGGTCGAATCCAAAAAAAATTAACATAGTTAAGTAAGGCTTTAATCAACCAAAAATCACGATCGTGTCCATTGTGTTACGAAAGTTAGTCATACTAAAATATAGTCTGTCCAACAATCTTTGGAAATTGAAAAAGTCGTCAAAATTTAGAGATGTAGTCGCGTATTGTTTATCCATCATAGTATATTGGTATTGGTATACAACATTTTAAAAGAAAATACATTTTTGAATAAAATTAGATAATTTAATAGATAATACAGTGGAAAAATTTTATTATAAACGTTGGTGGTTCCGAGTCCTCGGACTCTTCCACTGACAGTGAATAAAACTATGTATGACACCTGAGTTTTATTTTCTAATTAGTTACCAAATTCAAACTACATTCGAGCGTCCCAGATTAAAGCCGCCTATAATGGCGACAAATACTAAACGATGTTGCCGATGGGTAAGGTTGTCTTACTATTGTTATCTGCTCAGTCTTTATGACACCGTGTCCGCTTTTATACCGATTGTTTTAATCCTTAAATGCATGTATTTTAAAAGTATTGGGAGTGCATAATGTAAGCTAGATTATATAAATATGCAAACATTGTTAAATTTTAGACTGTAAACTTCATTAATTCAGTAAATGTAAAATCGGTACGATATGAATTACAAATTTATAAAAAAATACTTAGTTAAAAACCGCCAAACACTAAACGAAAACCTTCAATATTTAACTTCTTTCTAAATTGCCGCCATCTTGCTTATAAAACACTTATAACGTTTTTAAATACAGTTTAGCCAACAAATTAATAATAAATGTGAAAACTATGCGTTCAGCTATCGGTAAATATCAAATGATATGTATGTACATAAGTTCCGAGAAATTCAGTGGTATCGGCCGAAATCGAAGAAGGAAGGTTTACGACCACTGCTTCTTTATTCACCCGTTTGACAGATAATTCTAATCTTAAAAAAGTATAGGCTATAAGCGTTACTATTTTAAAAAATCACAACTGAAAAAATATTTAATAAAACAATTTGAGCTACCTATTTAGTATTACAAGTAGTCATTGCTACCTAAGACACTGGTCTCACCGCGAGCTACTAATCTATGAACTATTGGCTATAAACACGAACAAAAGTTACGCAGTCCTGTGTAAATGACCAGTGCTAATTTCATTATTGACGGTAATTTACTACCGCGAATAAGTTCAATCATTTATTATTAATATATTGTCAGGTTAATAAGATGTTCCCGAAGTCACTTCCCAGATCTTAACATTGTCAGTATTGTCAGTTAGTCGCATACTCGTAGTTGGGTATGCATGGGAATATGTGTTTGTGTGTTGATGTAGGCATACATTCAAACTTTCGCAATTTTCACACATTATTTTAACGAAACTGCCTTGGGATGTCAATGAATCGTAAAATGTATCCCAGTCAAGTAAATTGTCGCCTATTGATATACCTAAATCACATATTTGCCTACTTATATTGTATGTATGAGTATCCGGTATTCGGACGAAACATGACTTCCTGTTGAAATAGTCGTACATTTAAGTCAATTTTTTCTTGTCCTTCGTTACCGTGGTTACATTCGAGAGATACTCAGAATATCAGTATAAAGCGCTTGAACATTTTTTTCTAGCAATTTGAGCTACTTTTGACCCGTGGTGGCTGACTATTAACAAGAAATTGTTGATCCATCCACAATCCACATTTACGTATTTATATTACATGGTATGTCCGAAGCATTAAATCGTTTACTTATTTAGAGCCAACATTCTATGTACGAACCATTTTCAACATTTTTTGACTGTACTCACGCTCATAGGTTAAAAATTGACACTAAAAATATTTACGTAACAAAAGCATTCATATGCCAATGAGACGCTCAGTAATAATAATAATGAATTGCTGGACAATAACATAAATGTGAAAGTGTTTGGCTTTCACGCCCTTCCTGGCAGTGAATACGACGCACCTCTTTGTTGACCAAGAAAAGAAAGATGAGTAAAACTTATGTCAGTTAAGCCACACGCACTTAAATTAACATATTACTAAGATGGAGATTCATATGTCGCCACCCCAAAACTCTTCCTGTGGGTGCCGTGAGTCAACTGAAGGATTGGAGTGTGACTGACCATTTGTTGATAATATAGAGATTAATGATGGACAGAAACGTCATCATGCGTGGCGATTATGAGCATTTGACTCCTTATGTATTCAAACTCATAATAGAAAAGACCTACGTCGCTGCGTAAGCTACGGACTGAGATAGTAACTATCTTTATACTTCTTAATCTTCTAGCCAACTTCGATCAATGCCCAGCCAACGTTCTTATGATGGTCTAGAAGTTTCTAGACGAAAGAGAAGAGCCAATGCGCAACATCCTGCGCCAGTCAGTGCAACATTAACATCCACATAGCTCGTGGCCACATCCCTATTAGCCACAATGCGCTGATTGTTACACAACAGGAACCATCTGGAACGTTATGTCAGTCTCTCCTTAGGTCAACTTGCAAGATCGCGCGATACGGTCGCCGAACGTCCTTATTGCCGCGAACACACATCGCTGCGATATATGCAAGCGTGGGGATAAAATTGCAAGCGCAGATACTCATACCTTACATTAGTACCCTAATACTTGCTGATGCTTTACGATTAGTAGGCTGGGGATTTGTTATTTTAATTTCCGACAATTTTACGCTGATTTAGACTGTTCTGCGAAGACAAAACAATAACACAAAATGTAATAATAGACTTATAAAATGCATAATAAGTGACGTAAATTATTGATATAATCCGTTTATCATATCCGCTTCGTGGATGAAATGTATGGG
>JALPQI010005397.1:0-69107 GCA_025490895.1 Thaumatotibia leucotreta
ATTTAACAACCCAAAAATTTTTTTTTTAATCTTTTTTTTCCGAAAATGACACTGTCTCATAATATTTTTTAACTCTTTTGACATCAAAAATGCATTGGTAAAGTCTGTCGGTATACTCATTCCCACCCTGTATAACTAGCTCATATATTTTGAAGTATTTCATCATCAGCCTATGATAGTCCACTGCTGGACGTAGGCCTCTCCTATTAACTACGCGTATAGACGCATTAGGAGGTAAATGCCCATAATCGCCACGCTGGGCAAGCGGATTGGCGATCGCAGTAATGTGTCCACTATGATGACGCTGCTGCCCATCATCAATCTTTTATCAAATAATGGTCAATGACACTTCAATCCCTTAGTCGACTCTTACGACACCCGCAGGAGGAGTTGGGGTGGTGACAAATGTATTTTTACTGCCGTCACCACACGGCAAAGTATTGAAGTATTTATAACAAATATATTTCAATAAAATCTACATATTTCGTTTTTTTGGTAAAATGGTAATTATCCAAGTATAAGTGAAGTTTACGAGTTTTTGTTTTTGATACACACTGAAACAACTACCACTTGATCCAGTATACGAAGTATACTATAACTAGATGAATGCGGATATATTTTTTATGCCTTTGATGTATACTTTGAATCATGCACCCTAAATATCTAAACAAAATCAAAGTTATTGCTCTAATGGTTTTTATTGGTTAGTTTTAGTCTGATTTGTCACTTGTACTAACGTATAAATTGATTAATCATGTACAAACACCGGTTTCGCGGGGGCAAATCTGTACTGACGTTTAATAGTGCGAGGACACATTAATCTAATTTTATTATTTGATATCGATAAAAATGTCGTACAACCGTTGTGTAATTTCAATAATTTGAATGAGGAAGGAAACTATATACCCAAAACTAAACTTTTTGAGGAATTAACTATCTTTAATATTTAATATTATTTTCATAATATACAATCAACATTTTTTCTACATTTTCAGACTTTAATCTTCGTCGCCTGGGTGACAATATCCATTTTAGCCAACTAAAAACTGTAGTAATTGGAGCAAATTCAAACAATTTATAGTTTTGATTCAGTTCTATTTCTTTTCCGGATACTTTTTCCTTGAGTGGCATTTTTAGCCGCCTTAAGAAACAAAAAGGTAGATTTAATCGATCGGAATGCAAAATAATATTGTTGTAGGTACTAAATGAATTATTCAACGATTCAATGGTTGTCAAAAGTGACTCGACACAGTCAATGTCAGATATCGGTTGTTTATAGTTGCGATAAGTATGAATGAAAGAGGTTCGCACATAGTTAAACGTATTCCAACTTAGCCATTAGTTTAGTTATGATAATGATGGTTAAAAAAATATTTTTATGGATATCGATAAACTAAGTCGATATTTAATGAATCACTAGCACTGGTACATTTTTGCCCCCGTGAAACCGGTGTTTGATCATGTACCAGTATACATTGAAGCTTTTTTGTATGTTATGAGTATTACAGAAAGTCCAAAAGTATATAAATAGAAAGAAAAAATATGTTTAAAATAAAAAAAAACTGATTTACCAAAATTTTTAAAATAAGTAAAAAATGTATTATTGTTTGTGTCCCACCGGACAAAGTAGTAAGTAGTTGTGTCCTACTGGAAGAAAGTCTGAAAAAAATATAGTTTTAATTTAAAACAATCAAGACATCTTACTACATCGAAAGGCAATATAACAATTGAAGAAATAACATCTACATAGATATTTGAGCGTTGCGTTTACAAAATAAATATACTTAAACGAATCTATTGTTAACACCATACTTCATTACTTCTTAGGTGCGTACAGTAAGATGTAACTACTTAGGGCTTGTCCATTAATCACGTCATACGATTTTGGCCTATTTTAGACCCCCCCCATCCCCCATGGTGTTACTTGGTGATATTTTCTTTACACATGAAAAAAAAAGTGCGCGTCAGGTACAAAAAATGCTTTCACCGCTTGGTAAGGAATGAGGACGCAAGAGTTGTGAATTTTTTTTTTTGAGTTAGCCGAAGGGAATCTTGACTAGATTTTCACCCGGATTGTGATCGTAGATAAAACATGGCGCCCGCCAAAATGATCCTGAATCCAAACAGGAATCTATTCAGTGGTTAAAAAAAAGGGAGAGTGCACCGAAGAAATTTAAAGTAGAAAAATCGGTTTCGAAGCTTATGGCGACCGTGTTTTGGGACTGTGAAGATGTTTTGTTAATTTATTATTTGCCAAAAGGGAGAACAATGAATGGTCAATATTACGTTAATTTATTGACCCAAGCACGTGAAGCTGTCTTGCAGAAGCGACGCGGTAAACTTCGGCTTGAAGTACTGCTATTACAGGAACACGCACCTGTTTACATGTCGCGTATTGCTAGGCTGGGTTTAAGAGACACGGGTTTTGGTAGTCTAGACCTAACTCCGAGCGACTTATTCCTTTTTTCAAATTTTAAAAAAGACTTACAAAGCCGTAGATTTTCCTACGATAATGATATCAAGGCGGTGGTAGAGCGCTATTTTGAAGAGGAAAGAAAGGATTTTTTTTTCAGAGGTATTAAAGCATTATTTGCTCGATGTGAGAAGTGTATATTACTCCAAGGCAATTATATTAAAAAATAAAAATATTTACTTTAATGCTTTCTTTCATTTTTTTTTCAAGGCCGCGAACTTTTCAGCCGCCCCTGGTAAGCTCTGATTTCATTTAGTAATTAGTATTCTTAATATCGGGTCGCAAAGAATATGTACTGCTTATGATCGGAATTTTCTTACCCTCTTATACACTCGAAATACGTAAGACGGTTATGAAAAAAACATTATCGTTGGAAAATTAAAGAATCAGTTGTGTTGTGTTATTTCATATTTGATAAACGCACTTTACCTAATACCTAGCCGTGAGAATGACCGGCTTGATTCGAATTCATATTTGGCCTTGCTAACATTCAGATATTTATATTAGCTTAGCCGGCAAGCAGTAAACTACTATTTTTTATGTGTAGGTAGGTAGGTAGGGTATAGTTATGTATAATTCAAAGGTATAATTCCTTTAATTTAACATAACAAATAATCAAGTAACAACAAAATTGCTAAATAATAACCACTAGAGCCTACTTTTATATGTAGATTTTAGACTGTCGCTCGCGCATACTGGGACAACTTTCGCCCGCGGTGACAAGTGTACTGCGTATAGTGGTACAAGTCACTTAGCTCAGTTTACGATGTTCGAACCAAAAAAAAGGTCTTAGTTATCTCAGTATACGCCACTTTATTTCAAAAACTAACGGTAATTCGTCACAAAAAAATTAAAAACTATATATAAAACCAAAATATACAAAAAAACGAAAATCATGAAAATGTCACGGTTAGGAGGTATCGATAATAAAATTACAGTTTCGCTTAGCACCACAGTGTCCATCACTTCCGCTTAAGGATACTAAAATTACTATTGTCTAATGCTTACTTAACGTATGCCGACTGTGCCGGTTTCCCAATTTTATTATTATTGATTTTCGTTTTCAGATTAACAAAGGAACCTATGGCGGTATGCTTGCTTGTCATGTAACCAAAATTGATTTGCAAATAAAGGCAAAAAATAATCCATGTCTCCGATAACATTCCTGTGTTTTGTTAAGCAACGTTTGGTTACAGGAAAGGTGCAGCCTCGCGGACCAGTGGCTCACGTGCCTTGTCGACGCATTGAAGAGCTGCTCCAACCCCGCTCCTGGACGACTGGGTCAGGAGTTCCACGATATCTACTTAGAAAGCTTAGACTGCTTCCATGAGGTTAGCATTTATCAGTCTACTCGTACTTCTTGAAATAGGCCTCTCCCATATTACACCACTCAGGTCGATCCGAGCTTTCCTCCTACAATCCTTCATTTATATCAACGACAGACATTTTAGAAAATTCATGTATACCTAGTTCATAAATGGGTATATTTGAGTAGGCAATTTCGGCATATTTGAAATTAACCCTTGGCGCATAAAATACCGATTATACCTACCTATTATTACGGCCAATGATTAAAAAAACACGCACTTACTTGACAATTGGACAACAATCAATATAAGTTAAATAAAGCCAATTACGCTGCATTGTTCGAAGAGACCGCATAAGCCCGTTGGCAATGAAAATCCTTTATAGAATTTTATATAATTGTAACAATATAAAGACTATATAAGCTGAGTACCGGGTTAAGTAAGGTACGAGACTTATATTAGCCTTCATATTGTTATGATTGTATATAATACTTTTTCTACGACAGCCAAATACATAGGTACCTAGTAACCTACTTAAAGAATTAATAGGAAAATTTATACCAATAAATACATACAGTTACCTACACACAACTAAGAGTAAAAAACCGGCCAAGTGCGAGTCGGACTCGCGCGCGAAGGGTTCCGTACCATTATCAGTTTATTATTTAAAAAATACAGTTAAATCAACCTACCTCAAAAACTAAAGGAGATAATTTGATCAAACCAAAAATCGTTGATACAGTTTATTAATGTGCATAACATATATTTTTTTTAGAATTTTATATCGCGTAGTTTAAAAAATAGAGGGGGGGGACACATTTTTCAGACTTTGAGAGCTGATATCTCGAAAACGATTTGCTTAAATAAAAATGAGATTTATAAACCTTCATATCATTTTCAAAGACCTTTCTATTTATACCCCACACGCTTATATACAACTAAATTTTTTTTTCTATCCCTCAGTTACATGTATGGAGGGCCCCCACCCGAATGTTTTTTTTTACAATTTAGTATCATAATCCTGTAGCGGTTCATACAACACATATTCTTACCAAATTTCGTTACTGTAGCATTTATAGTTTCAGAGTAAATCGGCTGTGACAGACGGACAGACGGACAGACGGACATAACGAATCTATAAGGGTTCCGTTTTTGCCATTTTGGCTACGGAACCCTAAAAAAGTAATCCTTTAGTTTAAGTAAAATCCCAGTATTAGATCATCAGTTCATCTGAATCAATCATAATTAACTAACTTTTTGCACAATCACTTCGACCAAACAAACAAAAACGCTAGAATATTTTTACCAAGATTTACAAATTTCGAACACATTATGCCGAACATGCCATAGACAAAATAAAAAGAAAGTAAGTCGGTTCTCAATTACGAAAAATGTGTTTGCGTTCAAGAATATCTAAATGTCAAATGTAAAAATAATAAAATTATATGATAGAATTATGGTTTTTACCTTCGTTTTTTAATATCTAATTTATTAAAACACATTTCAGATTATTTTTACATGTTGATTTAAATCACGAAACTAAAAATGAAACCTATTTTTAAAAAGCAACTTACTACTGCAAATGAAAACAAGCCTGATACATGGAAGTTGCCCTTAGAAAAAAAATTAACAGAACTCCTATATTCATATGATTACTGCTCAGCAGTTATCATATGAACCTATAGACAAATAGACTTTCTTATCGTTACTCAAATGACGTTAATTTGGATACCGCTGACAATCATCTAATTTACAGATTGAAATGCTGGAGTAGAAAAAATAACTAAATTAACTAGCTACTCAATGTTTGCCATGAAAATTTAATTTGATTTAAATACTCAAGTACCTACTTAAAGCACTTATTTTGTGAAGTAGGTAGTGGACAGAATGTCGTCAATTATCTTACAGAAAACACGATACTAGGTGTAAACTTCGTACATATAAACACAATGCTTTTCTCTTAAGTATAATTATTGTTTGATGACGAAATCTTGTACGTTGTAATGTTTCCTTAAAACTAAGTGAATTTTCAGATCCGTCAAGTCAATGTTGCTCAGACGCTACCGCCCAGCGACGATTTGGAACAACTGAAGAAAAAGAAGCTGGAGTTGAAAGTCCGTACTGCAGAGATGGAGAACAGAGAAAACCAACTGAACGTACAGCACACCGCCCCCACTTCAACCTCTGGCACCCGACCTTGTGTTTTTTTTTATTTTAATTATTTTTCGGGAAGTCTTTCGTTTGTAGTTGATTTTAGTGAAATGGATTTTGTTATGGTTGGTTAGAAAAAAAGTTCAATATTTTACAGATATTCTATTTCACGAAGTCCGTTTGGTTATGAATGTCTGACAACATTCATAACCAAACGGACTGCATGTATACAATGCTTTAGTGTGCGTAAGCGCGGGAGCGCTCAGTCACGATCGCAACGCAACGCGGTCGAGGTCTAGTGTTCCGAGTTCACGCCAGATTGTTTCACGAAGTAGCGTTAGTAACACACTAAATATCGAAAAAATTTATAAAAAGGTTTTTATTTTGTAAATTTATATCATCCACGCTGATAAGAATGACGATAGTAATTGTTAAAATTATTATTTTTACTTACAATACATTTTAATCACATGTAGGTACTTCTGCTACTATTATTATGATTATTTTTTGTATTATTTGTGCGTGGCGGATACATTGTTTCACTGAATTGGACTTTTAATATTCATCAGATAGTGTTTTTTTTTCTATGTGATAATCTAAATTAAAATGTTTACTTATATAAACACGTTTGGCTTTTATTTACTACCCGTAATAATACCTTCAAATTTTAACTAAAAGTATTTCAATGAAATTTTACTTTAAAAATATATATATTAATTGGTGTAATCAGGTTTCCGTGCTGACGTTCCTCACGTTCGCGCACACAAGGACGCTTATCTGTACACTTTACACACACAACGGAAGCCAAACGGACTTCGTGAGATATAATATCTGTAACTTTTATTGATTGAATCGTAATCAGAATCGTTTGTAGTTGATTGTAGAATTCCTGAGCGCGTTGATGTCTTTTTTCTAAAACTCTTCTAAATCGTATAAAAACAGGAATACATTGACATTTCTAGGCACAATTTAGCTCAAAATTATTAAACCTTGATTGTAGTTGTAACGCTTGAAAAGTCCTAGCCTATTTCTACCTAATCTCACAGCCCTCCACCCCATACAACTCAAACCCCATAAGCTAGAGAACCCTCAGTATTAATAAAAACTCTCAAGAAACCCTAAAAGTTTACCTAATAAAACTATGGTTCTATGGTATTCTGTCTTGACTATAAATATTTTGGCCAGAAGAAGAGATGTGATCGTCTAAGAAGCGGCAGGACCCCATAGCTGTACGTAATAACCTAGATTCTTGAACAAAGAGTGAGAGTTATAGACCTAAAAGCCCTAACTAGGATAATGTAAATACCTAACAAAATATAAATACTCAGAACACTAGTATAACAGGAGAGAAATGATAAAAGTACTTTAAACACAATAAGATTTATTATTATTAAAATCACGGTAATATTATTACACACACATCGTAGTAGCTGTAGAACAAACACAAATATATGGCAAATATAAGTAGGTATTATAGAAAATGCTTAAGTTAATTGGTAAAGTTAAAAGACACGTGGATAAAGGTAAAAGATAAAGTTTTAGTTAAGAATAAAAGACAACCTGTAAGTATTAAAAAATATATAAATAATATCCCCTACCCACCGATATAGAATTACAGTTATTATTAACTATTGCAATTCTAACACAGCTCGAGCATACGGTTGGGTGAATTTGCGAATTCAGTTCATGTCAAACTGTATGTATTAGTTCCTTGGAACAAGAAATATTTAATTTCATTATTAGTGTCGTGACACTATGTATGTACTAGTTCTTGAACTAGATGTGTAAGGAACCATGATCCCTTATTATATTCGTATTTCAGGATTATTCGACATTGCAAATTAACCCGGTCCTTAGGATGGGGTAAGCTCACCTATTCTGAACCAATATGGAAGGTAAATATTTTGTGGGCCCAAGTCCTCTTTTCCAAAAACATGATTTTCCAGTTCCATCAGATGGCAAATCAGGAGTAGGTCAAATATGTACCCTTGGGTATATGTGTATCGTAATACAATTGGCCTTAACCAAGGTTTGAAGTTTGAGTCTATTCAAGACACCATTGTAATACAGGTTTATATGCATGTACTATTCCTACGTTCCAAGTATAGCAGAATACAGTACCTAAAATCACGTTACGATCATTTAGCGCAAACCTGACAATGTCCACCTGAACAAAACATCAAAACAAACCACTAATCATATATGTAAGTTAATTATTCGTCCATCAAACCATCTTCAGAAAACCAGTATACGTAATCAATTAATTCTGTAAAACTTTATCAAATAAATATGCTCAATATTATTACTTATACCATTCCACATTCGTCCAGATACCTACCCACTATATGGGCCTAAGCTCTTTAACTAGCACTTTAACTAAACACATACATAAAGATCATATAAATAATAATAAAGACAATTAACGCATAATTAGTTAAGTACTGAAAAAGCATTCACTATTATATTAATTCCCACCCTAAAACTTCACAAACAAGAATTATATTGAAAAACAATTAATTCACTTTATCCCAAAACTATTTCGCACTAAATAAACCATACATAGGATAAATAAAATAATTAGCACACTTAAATAATTCACAGATAAAATCAAAACAATAATAAATATAACCGTCCAATCCAACTAGCCAACCTTGGTCCATTTTCATTAGCAATACAATCTAGGTATTGATTATGTATACGCGATTTATTCAAATAATCGAAATATCAAGATAAGACCTTTAGACACTGACGCTAGACTCCCGAGCACTTCCCGCCGCGAAGGGATTTCGACTTCAACGCCGCCACTCTGTTACATAACCCTGGACCTGCCGTCCATCTCTGTCTCTCTTAGGAACTAGAATTTACCCCTGCATCTCGCGTCTCGTTCTTTCATACTCGAATGTATTTATAAATAGAATTCACTCTAGTCAGCGGCTGAGCATCGCGCCGCGAGCCCGCGTCCCGTCCGCCATTTTGTGGTCCGATGCTTGTACTCGTATAAATATTATTTTAACTTAAGAAAGATACATTAAAATAGATTAAGGCTTGGTTATATACTAACTAACTTAACAAATATACGTACCGTGTGTGTGTGTGTGAGTGATGTAGCTTATTGCTTTAAAATAATCCTTTCATTTACTAACACTATAATAACATTCTTAGTCTAACTGTGTGAACTACCGTGAAATACCTACTACATAGCTGTATTTAAGTATACGTACTATTTATAAGTACAATGTGGAGAACAACTTCCGTCATGTATATTAAGGTGTGATATGGTAAATGGAAATATCTATAAGTTAAATAGTTCTGTGAAAATAAAACTGTGTTAATATTACCTAGCTTTGAGCTTAGGTATACTAACTCCGGAAACTAGAAATAAATGGGAGGTAAGTTTAATGTAACCACTACACGTTTCACCATTATATGAGCTACAAATTAGGCATTTACCTACGTACAAATATCGTAATTATAAAAACACGATTATAGATAATAATATAAATAATATTGTATAACTCACCAGGGTTTAAACAAATTACCTGAACACTATAGCTTACTAGACACTCAGACAGAATTACTACACTGAATCTAGAATCTAAAATAGGTACTTAGGCTACCTAGGAACAAAGTAATGTAAAGTTTACTCTTCAATCTCCAACTCAAAGTGATCCCGTCTTCCCGCCGACATTGCCTTATATACCTTTCTTACCCACGCTAATCCCAGTTTTGTGTTCGGCCCTTTTCACGCCTGCGCACTTACTATGGATGCTGCGAGCGTCGCATAACAGAAGCGTCTCTTAATCAGACATGCGCAATGGGTACTTAAAAGGCGCCAAACGTTAGCGCCAATTTACGCGTCCCGTATTGTTTGACCTGCGCAGTAAGCTTTCTCGAGGGACGCTTCCTAGCGTCGCTCTGTTACTAACAGAAGATGGCCTTGGTTTCGATGTTTTGGCGCCAAGCCGTCGCGTCGCTTGGTTTTGACCGTTGATGATTTCCTTTGTGATTCGCGCCAATATCCTAAACTGAGTAATAATTATTACCTAAAACTAAATGAAACAAAAATAATAAAGTTTAATTAAGTAACGGACTTTTGTATCGTTACATTTGCCCCCCACATTTGAGCATAGAGGTAAGGAATGAATTGACTGACTCGGAGCTCAAATGTTAAAAATAAAAAAAAACAAATAATGTAAAGGAAAGACAAAAATATTTCTTTTCACTAAATATTTAAGTCTCAGACTTAGTATTACAACATGCTGAAGGTATTCCAAAGTATTTACATATGCAGTTATTGTCATTTTCCCCCCAATGTTAATGTGGTGTGTGAAGTGACCAATAATTGAAAGAAAATTAATTATCTAGTTCGAACCATGAATTTAAAGTATTTTGTCCCATGAGTCAAATTGTTCTCGGCCATGAATTCCCATTCCAATAGAAGCGCCAGGTTGTGAGGCTGACGTACCCTATTAGTAGATCTCTCGCATCTTCATTTAGAGTCTATAGCCACATTGCCCGGCTGGCGACCCCACCATCTACATTGCCCAGACGTAATGAACCTACGAGAGCCCCTCATCAAAATGGAAAAGCCTTTCTATTCCAGGTAACCTCCAACAATTATATTATTCTCTCCCAGTGAACAAAATACAATTCATAATCCTCACCAAAAACCAACTTCTCCCATTCTTGGCGTATGTAGTACTCTATTTCCAAATAAGAAAGTTAACAGCATTTATGAAATAAGAAAATATTCTAATTTCAAAAGATATACTAATTCATTAAACAATAATTATACGATTCTGATTCACAAGTCTCTATTTATCCCAGTGTTGAATTTTATTTATGCTGAGAATTATAATTCACATGAAAGTTATATGATGTAAGAAACCCATTTTAAAGTTTCATGTATTGAGTTATTTTTATCAAACCTAAATCAAAAAGGTACCCCTATGCCTTCCACTCGGTTTGTCGTGTGGAATCCATCTGAGTAAACAACCACTATATGGAACGATACACAGGTCAATGCCAATGTTGATCAGATAAGCTTTCTTATACCAATCTGACAATGTCGGCTCGCACTTACCAGACGGCTCTAGAAGAACCGCGACCCGGAAGGATAGACAAGCATCCCCACATCGGGTGTGCCCCGGCCCCATGTTGGAAGAACTAAGACACAGAAGTGAACTTCGTTCTCACACCATTAGACAGCTTAATCAATACAATATACAATACAGATTTATCCACACGGATATAATCCATAAGTATATGCACCGATGGTTCCCGGATGGTTCCAGATAGACAATAAAAGAAATGCTGTGTCTGCTATTCTCACTTGTTCATAGAGAGTGTTCCGACGAATAGAGATTAGCTTCTTGTAAAGTATTGTGTCATCAAAAAGAACTTACCTATTAAAGGTATGACATTTAGCCTAGCACCAATGTTCCATTGATAACACATTATTGTATATTTCCCCTTTTTCAAATAACAATAACCGTTGTCATCATTCGCAAGACTCGCAATTATGAGGAAACTCATTTAAACATAATCAAGATCATTCATCTACTCATACTTTCATCCAAATATTCATCCATCATCTAATTTACATACCCATTAGTAATGTCATACTTCATCCTTTGCCCTTCCTCATACACTTTTTCGCACAGTTTCGTTCAAAATTGCAAACCCTATAGGAATAATGACAATTGAAAAACTTTATCATACTATCTGTTAAATCAAAAGAAATTAACTTTTAATTGTGATAGCTATGATATGTTAGCGAACGGAATACCCTTCAAGTAAATCCTTATATAACTAACTTACACTAAAGTATACTACTGCAACTACTGATTCGATTTTTACGCTTTAATGTTGTACGCCAAATATGTACATTACGCCAAATTTGCTATGTTATAAATAAGAAATAAGTAATCAAACTGAAATAAAAGTTACGCTAATTGCCAATCTATTTTAAGTTACGCCATATTTGCAACTGTAAGTCAAAAATAAAATATACATCAACGTGAAATACAAGATACGCCAACATATGTGAGAAAGACTACGCAAAATGCTAACTTGTTTTACGCAAACTATCATGTTGCAAGTCACTACGCGTTAATGCCACCTTAATCTAAGTTATTCATAAAACACAGTTCTACTTACACGCATAAAATGAACTTATCTATGTATGTTTACCAAAAAATATTTAAATAGAAAAATAACAAAGCTTCGTCTGCCTGGTAGTCTCTTTGCAAGATCACGCTCAGTTTGAAATCTGTGAAAATATTAATGGTTATGTTATTTCACCCTACGACTACAGATACATAATAATCTTTTCTGCTTTGCCTTAAGGTTGACTGGTAGAGAATGCCTCATAGCATTAAGTTCGCCTTTTGTACATTAAGCTGTTCTTTTGTGCAATAAAGTCTAAATAAATAAATAAATACATTTATAAATAATATTAAAATTAGATGCTACGGAAAAGGCACATTCTAGAATTATCTTACACAACCCCGTTTCAAGTCGCCTCCTGTTTCTTCTTGCCCCCCTGACATTGCAAGGTTTATTGTATTAGGATATACTGTAATTATTATTGAAGAAGAATGATAATGACATACATACATACCAACAAATAATGACAAGACTTTGATAAATGAAAGATAAACTAAACATATCACTTCCAACCTGCGGACGTCTTATTACTGAAATGATGATGATAATGATGATTAAATTAAAACAGAACAATCCATGAGTTTACAGACTACACTTGACATGCCCCCCCGCACGTAAGACTGAGTTACACCTACTAGATAATCTTCAAAATAATCAAATGCACAATGCTAAATCTAAAACGGAAATAAATTTAATGAAATAAGATAATAGGAAATATATATCCCGTCAATCGGCTAGGCGTTCTCAACTTCCTTTCATTTGTACAGCTCCAATAATATTATTGTTCAACATGTCTGCACCTTGCTGTAGAATCAATCTCTAAACTTCACTGAAACTTAGAAAGTTAGTAGCAAAAATTACATTATGATTTCCAATATGATCTTTCTTAACCCTCTGTGACTGACGTTACGTCTATCAGGCACCCGTAATATGCTAATGTTCGCTCCTGTTATACTGTGTAAAAGCTTCCTAAAGTTCTTACTCTCCTATATACTGCTTTTAAATTGTCGCGTGCTGCAAGTTTACTCCTATCGATATTGATGAAATTAAGTGACACCTACATACATTTCTAACCGTAACCTAACGTAGTTCCTAAAATATAAAAAATATCAATATCAATAATACTGAACATAAAGTTGTGAAGATTCTTGAAGAAGTACTATATCCAGCAGCGTGACTCCTTTCGACTGATATGATGATGATGATGATGGTGAAGATGATGATGATGTATTTTAGCATACATACACACTTACATTTTACACTTTCAAATTCCCTACTAGACTAACCTATAAACAGCAGCTCATCCTTTTGGTTGTTGATTATGATTATGATGATGATGTTCAGCATACACAGGTACCTACACACTGTATTCCTAAATTTCCTAAAATACTTCCTAAAATGATAATTTAGATATAATACAAATACTATTTCAGTCGAGAATCGAACTCGAGTTTGCGGTTTTCTCAAGTCAGGTCTATCCAAGGAACAAAACATGACAAAAAACTATTTCATAAACCTAGCAGTGACATAAGTGCAGTCCTAGTTCGCTCCTAGAATAATTACAAAACAGACAGAATAAAGGTTCAGAATATTAAATGACATGACAGACAGAATAAAGATTCAGTATATATAAGGACAACACAGACATAACAAAGATTCCCCTTTTGATAGGAACAATAAATTACCTAATACCTGCTTATGCAACTTCATACTTGCCCCCCCAACTTATAGAGTTTTAACACCTAGTGAAACCAATTGCACCTATAATATAATAAAGACATAAAATACTATATAACTCTCAACTCAATGCATCCATCTCACAGCAGCAAATTGTGACACTTGCGTGTCACTCGCAAGACAGAATCCATTAAGAACCAACCTAAAAAAGTTAAACAAGATTAATTAATTACTCTAATTACATATAAATACCTTTTTATTTATTTATTTACATCCTGATCACGGCTCACAAATTGTAACGCTTGAAAAGTCCTAGCCTATTTCTACCTAATCTCACAGCCCTCCACCCCATACAACTCAAACCCCATAAGCTAGAGAACCCTCAGTATTAATAAAAACTCTCAAGAAACCCTAAAAGTTTACCTAATAAAACTATGGTTCTATGGTATTCTGTCTTGACTATAAATATTTTGGCCAGAAGAAGAGATGTGATCGTCTAAGAAGCGGCAGGACCCCATAGCTGTACGTAATAACCTAGATTCTTGAACAAAGAGTGAGAGTTATAGACCTAAAAGCCCTAACTAGGATAATGTAAATACCTAACAAAATATAAATACTCAGAACACTAGTATAACAGGAGAGAAATGATAAAAGTACTTTAAACACAATAAGATTTATTATTATTAAAATCACGGTAATATTATTACACACACATCGTAGTAGCTGTAGAACAAACACAAATATATGGCAAATATAAGTAGGTATTATAGAAAATGCTTAAGTTAATTGGTAAAGTTAAAAGACACGTGGATAAAGGTAAAAGATAAAGTTTTAGTTAAGAATAAAAGACAACCTGTAAGTATTAAAAAATATATAAATAATATCCCCTACCCACCGATATAGAATTACAGTTATTATTAACTATTGCAATTCTAACACAGCTCGAGCATACGGTTGGGTGAATTTGCGAATTCAGTTCATGTCAAACTGTATGTATTAGTTCCTTGGAACAAGAAATATTTAATTTCATTATTAGTGTCGTGACACTATGTATGTACTAGTTCTTGAACTAGATGTGTAAGGAACCATGATCCCTTATTATATTCGTATTTCAGGATTATTCGACATTGCAAATTAACCCGGTCCTTAGGATGGGGTAAGCTCACCTATTCTGAACCAATATGGAAGGTAAATATTTTGTGGGCCCAAGTCCTCTTTTCCAAAAACATGATTTTCCAGTTCCATCAGATGGCAAATCAGGAGTAGGTCAAATATGTACCCTTGGGTATATGTGTATCGTAATACAATTGGCCTTAACCAAGGTTTGAAGTTTGAGTCTATTCAAGACACCATTGTAATACAGGTTTATATGCATGTACTATTCCTACGTTCCAAGTATAGCAGAATACAGTACCTAAAATCACGTTACGATCATTTAGCGCAAACCTGACAATGTCCACCTGAACAAAACATCAAAACAAACCACTAATCATATATGTAAGTTAATTATTCGTCCATCAAACCATCTTCAGAAAACCAGTATACGTAATCAATTAATTCTGTAAAACTTTATCAAATAAATATGCTCAATATTATTACTTATACCATTCCACATTCGTCCAGATACCTACCCACTATATGGGCCTAAGCTCTTTAACTAGCACTTTAACTAAACACATACATAAAGATCATATAAATAATAATAAAGACAATTAACGCATAATTAGTTAAGTACTGAAAAAGCATTCACTATTATATTAATTCCCACCCTAAAACTTCACAAACAAGAATTATATTGAAAAACAATTAATTCACTTTATCCCAAAACTATTTCGCACTAAATAAACCATACATAGGATAAATAAAATAATTAGCACACTTAAATAATTCACAGATAAAATCAAAACAATAATAAATATAACCGTCCAATCCAACTAGCCAACCTTGGTCCATTTTCATTAGCAATACAATCTAGGTATTGATTATGTATACGCGATTTATTCAAATAATCGAAATATCAAGATAAGACCTTTAGACACTGACGCTAGACTCCCGAGCACTTCCCGCCGCGAAGGGATTTCGACTTCAACGCCGCCACTCTGTTACATAACCCTGGACCTGCCGTCCATCTCTGTCTCTCTTAGGAACTAGAATTTACCCCTGCATCTCGCGTCTCGTTCTTTCATACTCGAATGTATTTATAAATAGAATTCACTCTAGTCAGCGGCTGAGCATCGCGCCGCGAGCCCGCGTCCCGTCCGCCATTTTGTGGTCCGATGCTTGTACTCGTATAAATATTATTTTAACTTAAGAAAGATACATTAAAATAGATTAAGGCTTGGTTATATACTAACTAACTTAACAAATATACGTACCGTGTGTGTGTGTGTGAGTGATGTAGCTTATTGCTTTAAAATAATCCTTTCATTTACTAACACTATAATAACATTCTTAGTCTAACTGTGTGAACTACCGTGAAATACCTACTACATAGCTGTATTTAAGTATAGGTACTATTTATAAGTACAATGTGGAGAACAACTTCCGTCATGTATATTAAGGTGTGATATGGTAAATGGAAATATCTATAAGTTAAATAGTTCTGTGAAAATAAAACTGTGTTAATATTACCTAGCTTTGAGCTTAGGTATACTAACTCCGGAAACTAGAAATAAATGGGAGGTAAGTTTAATGTAACCACTACACGTTTCACCATTATATGAGCTACAAATTAGGCATTTACCTACGTACAAATATCGTAATTATAAAAACACGATTATAGATAATAATATAAATAATATTGTATAACTCACCAGGGTTTAAACAAATTACCTGAACACTATAGCTTACTAGACACTCAGACAGAATTACTACACTGAATCTAGAATCTAAAATAGGTACTTAGGCTACCTAGGAACAAAGTAATGTAAAGTTTACTCTTCAATCTCCAACTCAAAGTGATCCCGTCTTCCCGCCGACATTGCCTTATATACCTTTCTTACCCACGCTAATCCCAGTTTTGTGTTCGGCCCTTTTCACGCCTGCGCACTTACTATGGATGCTGCGAGCGTCGCATAACAGAAGCGTCTCTTAATCAGACATGCGCAATGGGTACTTAAAAGGCGCCAAACGTTAGCGCCAATTTACGCGTCCCGTATTGTTTGACCTGCGCAGTAAGCTTTCTCGAGGGACGCTTCCTAGCGTCGCTCTGTTACTAACAGAAGATGGCCTTGGTTTCGATGTTTTGGCGCCAAGCCGTCGCGTCGCGTGGTTTTGACCGTTGATGATTTCCTTTGTGATTCGCGCCAATATCCTAAACTGAGTAATAATTATTACCTAAAACTAAATGAAACAAAAATAATAAAGTTTAATTAAGTAACGGACTTTTGTATCGTTACATAGTGCCGTTCACTTCCTTTGTAGTAACAAATTACATACTATAATTATAAATTGCTGAACGCGTTGATGTCATTTTTCAAAAACTCGTCTAAATCGTATAAAAACAGGAATATTTCGACTTTTCTAGGCACAATATAGCTCAAAATCATCAAACTTTGATTGTAGTGCCGTTTACTTTGTAGTAACAAATTACATCCAACAATAACATAAAGTTATTCAAAAAGAGGGTAGGTACATAATCTCAGCACCCGACCTCAGAAATCGTAACTTTTAATTATTGCAACACTTTTTGTGATTGAATCGTGTTCAGGATTGTTTGTAGTTGATTGTAGTTTCTTTGTAGTTGAATGGAAAAAATGTTACGAAGCGGAGTGGAAAACCTTAGTACAGGAGGAGGAGGAGGAGGAGGAGGTTGTGACATCTTTTAATGATTGAGTCGTGTTCAGAATCGTTTGTAGTTCATTGTAGTTCCTTGATTTCTGTTTGTAGTTGAATGGAAAAAAAGTTACGAAAGGGGTGCAAAACCTCAGCACAGGATTTTGCGAATTTTTAAGAATGTAATTGTGTTAAAAATCGTTTGTAGTTCCTTTGTTTTCGATTGTAGTTTAATGGAAAAAGTTACGAAGCGGGGTGGAAAACCTTAGTACTGGAGGAGGAGGTTGCGAAATTTTAACTTTTAATGATTGAGTCGTGTTCAGAATCTTTTGTAGTGGGTTGTATTTTCTTTATTTTCGTTTATATTTAGTTGAATGGAAAAAAGTTACGAAGGGGGTGCAAAACCTCAGCACTCAAGAGCAGTTTTATAAATAAACCTTAAAAATATTTAGGTAACTTAAAAATCGAATTCGAATTCACCGATGATTAATGCTACTCATATTTAAAAACCTTTCACTCTTCTGCTAGAAAACATGAGCGATTTGAAAAGCTTTATAGGACGTAAGTTTACGTCCTAAAGCTAAAGATATAAGACTTAGTTTTTGTCGCAAGCTTTACCTAGACTCTTTTACTTTACCCTAAGTCTTGTGACTTGTGAGTTAGCAATGTGATATTCAATATTGTTTGTAGCTCAGATAAAAAAAAATTGCCTACCCTAACTAAAAACCCTGTGCACGCCACTGCTGTATCTCTCATACAGATAGATGCCTTGCTGCGCCGCTTTCCGCGGAATTTCCGGCCGCTGGCCGCCTGCTGCTTCGGGCTCCAGTAGCGCTCGCTGCACGCAGGATTTCCCCATCCACATCTTGACATTTATTTTCGATGCTCGCAAAACTTGATGTGTGTGAAAAAAAGTGTACGGAAAAATAATACAAAGTAAGTTTATGAGTTTTGTAATAGAAATTATCTTGTAAACAAGAGTCGGCGGTAGACGTAGCTTTAGGACGTAAACTTACGTCCTAAAGCTTTTCAAATCACTCATGTTTTCTAGCAGAAGAGTGAAAGGTTTTTAAATATGCGTAGCATTAATCATCGGTGAATTCAAAATATAAATGCAATACCTAACGAGTGAAATAGCTAAAATTCATTAATGCTTTATGTACAATTGCCGAGTAAGTACAGAATACATCGACTTTTGAAATAATTACACGTACCTGTGCTAACTTCTTTTGTTTTATTGTTAACTTACTAAATCCCCCGAAAATCAACTTCGTACACACGCTAGGCATACAGCATACAGCAGTCAGCATCAACCTAACTATTCACAATTTATTCTCGTAGCATAATTCAGTCACGCACAGTCACAACTAACACTCTACCTACATGAAAATAAACGTAAAAAAATCGCTCAGAACTGAACTGTATTAATATAACAATGAATGAGTTTTGTTTTTATAGATTTTCTACTGATTAACCTCAAACCTGTATCGCGAAGATAAAAAATGACTGTTTGTCAACAAATAAACCTGACAGAATGCAATGCAAACGTACTGTGCGAGTGTGTGTATTTTTAACCGACTTCAAAAAAAGGAGGAGGTTCTCAATTCGACTGAATTTTTTTTTTTTTGTTGTATGTATGTTACCTGATATCTCCGAGAATAGTGAACCGATTCCAAAATTTCTTTTTGTGATCGAACGTGTATTACCCCGAGATGGTCCCATTGGCACCAAGTTGGGGTCTGATGATGGGATCCTGGAGAAATCGAGGGATCTCTTCAAATGTTATAGGTACATGTATGGCGCTTTTGGTAATTTTCATTCATTTACAAGCATTTGCATTCAGAAAGTAGGATTTGAGGAAACCAATGATGGAAACAAATCTGGAATCTTGGAGAAACCGGTTGAAGTCGGTTTTTTTAATTTTTTATTTGGTGATTATTGTAGGCTCTGATCGCAATTGCCTTACCCCAGGTGGCGCTTTGGGCAGCCGCGCGTTAAGGTGCGTTTAAACAAAAAGTGTTCTAGCGCCCGTTCTAAGAAATCAACCAATCACGTTTTGTGTACCGATCGAATTTCGTAGAGTGGGAGGTTAGAATGCGCGAATGCTCTTTTAGTTTAACCGCACCTTTAGGCTAGCTTGTTCGCCTTGCTCGGGACTCGGGAGCGAGCCGAGTCGCGCGCTAATTTAAATCGCCGCGAGCTCCGTTAATATAAATAGATATGTGGATTTCTTTCAGAAAACATGACAGATTATAAAAACAAAGACGGAAAAGTATAGGTAGATGCTGTTCTGCTAGGGTAGGCAGTGCCTATTTGCCTATATGGAGTGCACGCCACTGAGATACAGGTCTATCAAGCGAGCGCTGGCCTCTTCTAAACCTGACGCGGTGAGAGACACTGCTAGTCCTGGTTGAGCATTCAACGGAGGGGATGGAGAAATCCTGTGTGTAGCGAGCACTGTTGAAGCTCGTAACACTCTCGAAGTAGCACGCAGATGCTTGATGGAGTAGGTAACACTGCGGTGCAAATTCTCGTCGTGTACCTAAGCCGGGCTAACCTTATCTAATGGAACAGGTATACAGTTTTGAGGATGTGAGATTTTAAAGGTGGTTTCCTCACTATTATTTAGATGTCAGAATAGTCACAAATTTGGCACCAAATAACCTGTACCCAAACTGTACCTTTGGTGCAGAAATTTGTTTCTCAAGCAATTAAACATTAAGTAGATGGTTATATATATAGACACGCCGTTCTACACGACGTCACGACTAGAATACCATACGCAAATATGTAAAATCCGGATTCGTCTTGGTTTCATACAATCAACTGATAGTTGCCTGCATAATTGCAATGCAAATTATTCCCTAAATTACAATGCAAATATTAACTTCGGACGGTTCTGTGAAAATACGAAGGATTACAACTGGATCGCCACTCGAGAATCTTTCCGCCACGTAGGTACCGGAAGACGCAGCGTGGGTAGGCCCCCCACAAGGTGGATTGATGACCTAGTGAAGGTCGCAGGAGTCCGCTGGATGCGGGTGGTCGCGAATTGCGGCAATCTTTGGGGGAGGCCTACGTTCAGCAGTGGACGTTTTTGGGCTGATATGATGATGATGATGACAACTATATCTGCAAATTTAACACAAAAGCACCCTGTAAGGCCCATTCTTAGTAAGTTTTTATCAAGTAAACAACTCTGTAACCTAAATGAGCACGTTTTCTGTCGTAAACTACCTACTACCTATTTCCTTGATTCAAAATAAAGCAATCCCACAGGAAAAAATAACATTTTGAGTAAAATATGGTATAGGCAAACTTGGCAGTTTTAGAGCAATAAAATGTATTTGGATTGCCGAAGCTTGTTTATTAATTAAGATAACTAAAATGAATAGACCGCAGGAAATATACATTTAAACCATGTAAGAAATAATCGGAAAGACAAAAATATGAAACCACAAAAGTGTTCATCTGGAGCGTAACTGTTTGTTTACAATGTATCTAGGTACGTAGTTCCTATTCCTGCCTACCTATAATATTCTCGAATACATGTAGGTGGCGATAGCCTGATAACCCGTATGCCTGATGTGTCATATCATATCGTTCTCCGCATAAGTTAGCTTATTTCTAGTGTCAATGTCTTCGCCCAATCGAAAACAAAATGAAATGATAAACGGACACTTGGTGCACAACGAATTACACTGAATGTTATCCCCCTTTTTGCTATTTTCGTAAAGCATGGCGTAATTTTATACAAAGACGCATGCAAACCTACAGTTTTATATTTTAAATGTGATGAACAAGTAACCTAATAGAGTGGATTTTGTTTTGTACACTCGTTTTGGATTGGAATCAAAAGAAAGTCTATTTCGCACGCTTGCCGGAACAACGTGACATAGGTACTTATCTAAAATAGCAATATTTAATTATGTATGTCACGTTGTTCCGGCAAACGTACGATATTAGGTACCTAGGCAAAATTTTTGAAACAATATGATGTGCGTTTATTCTACATGCAGTCGAGTACAAAGATATGTATACGCCTGGAAGTTACAAAATTATGTATCCACTTAAGTTAGTAGCCATGTTTGGTTACTTTAATACATACCCAAATAATGCGACAGCACCGAGTATACGCCGAATGTTACAAAATGTACACACTGAAGTGTAAACAATGATGGGAAGGTTTTGATTCACGTTTATATGACTGCAGATACTGTTACAATTTAATGTAACAGTATCTGCAGTCACGTCATACACGTTACACGTCAATCAAGTTTTCTCAAACATGCAATGAAATGTTGTAGTTACGTGCCTAAAAAGTGGCCGGGAAGTACCTCGTTGCCGGCCTAGGCCGGCAAGTGCTTCTTTTTTAATTTTCATTTGACATAGGGTTGTGACCTGGCATCTTGGCTTTTAGCCAATAATTATCTGTAAGTATTATTAGTAGTAGTAGCTTATAACTAAGGAAAATAAGTTATACTAAAAATCTAAAATAGCCAGCTTATTATTATTATTACTATTATTACATAAATACCTACTAAAACTAAACAATGCCACCGAAAAAAAACCCTGTCGTGTGTGCACAATGTAAAAACACAATTAAGACAAGAAAGTTCTTAAAATGCATGTCATGTGAAAACACGTATGATGTAACATGTACCACTAACGTTAATGAAACTCAATTCCGAAGCATGTCAAAAGAAAGTAAACAAAACTGGTTGTGTACTCCATGTAATAAAACAACAGATGATATGGAGAGACTGAAAAAATGTATCACTACTATAAATCCGTCGTCGTCTCCTGTTCCTGAGAGTAGCAATAATAAAATTAAAGAAAAAAAAGGCAATATCACCGTTTCGACTGAGAACTCTTTTGAATCTCTGCCAGATGAGGATGACCTAAATTCGTCGTGTTCATCATCATTATCTCCAGCATCGAGTTCTGGTAAAGAGAGCAACCAAATAAATAGAAGTCTCTCTGCTATCGGCGAAGGGCTTAGGCATAAATTAGAAAGACTACAAACAAAAGTCGAAGACCTTCAAGACAAACTAGTGACAGCAGAAAACGAAATTGAAAATCTACTCACGGAAAATAAATCACTCAAAATTGTTATAGAAGAGTTAAAGAACAAAGTCTCGGGTTTGGAGTTAATCTGCAAGTCCAGCGACTCCAGCACAATGAAACCAAAAGGTACCAAATCCACACTGGTCTTTACACCGAATGCAAAGCAAAATGAGAGCGTTAATGAGTTGACGGTGTAACGATACAAAAGTCCGTTACTTAATTAAACTTTATTATTTTTGTTTCATTTAGTTTTAGGTAATAATAATTACTCAGTTTAGGATATTGGCGCGAACCACAAAGGAAATCATCAACGGTCAAAACCAAGCGACGCGACGGCTTGGCGCCAAAACATCGAAACCAAGGCCATCTTCTGTTAGTAACAGAGCGACGCTAGGAAGCGTCCCTCGAGAAAGCTTACTGCGCAGGTCAAACAAGACGCGACGCGTAAATTGGCGCTAGCGTTTGGCGCCTTTTAAATATTCATTGCGCATGTCTGATTAATAGACGCTTCTGTTATGTGACGCTCGCAGCATCCATAGTAAGTACGCAGGCGTGAAAAGGGCCGAACACAAACAAGGATTAGCGTCGGTAGACTAGGGTATATAAGGCAATGTCGCCGGGAGGACGGGATCACTTTGGAGTTGAAGATTGAAGAGTAAACTTTACATTACTTTGTTCCTAGGTAGTCTAAGTACCTATTTTAGATTCTAGATTCAGTGTAGTAATTCTGTTTGAGTGTCTAGTAAGCTATAGTGTTCAGGTAATTTTTTTAAACCCTGGTGAGTTACACAATGTTATTTATATTAGTATCTATAATCGTGTTTCTATAACTACGTTATTTGTACGTAGGTAAATACCTACCTAATTTCTAGCTTAAACACTGGAGAAACTTGTAAGTGATTTCAATAAACTTACCTCCCATTTATTGCTAGGTTCCAAAATTGGCATACCTAAGCTCGAAGCTAGGTAATATTAACACAGTTTATTTTCACAGAACTATTCCACTTATTTAACTTATAGATATTTCCATTTACCATATTATCACACCTTAATATACATGAGGGAAGTTGTTTTCATATTGTACTTATAAATAGTATACTTAAATACAGCAATTTATTAGGTATTTCACGATAGTTAGTAAATGAAAGAGCTATTTATAGCAATAAACCCACAACACACACACACAGTACGTATATTTGTTATGAAAGTTAGTGCATAACCAAGCCTTATTCTATTTTAATGTATCTTTCTTAAGTTAAAATAATATTTGTACAAGCATCGGTCGACAAAATGGCGGACGGGACGCGGGCTCGCGGCGCGATGCTCAGCCGCTAACTAGAGTGAATTCTATTTTTAAATACATTCGAGTATGAAAGAACGAGACGCGAGATGCAGGGGTAAATTCTAGTTCCTAAGAGAGACAGAGATGGACGGCAGGTCCAGGGTTACGTAACAGAGTGGCGGCGTTGAAGTTGAAATCCCTTCGCGGCGGGAAGCGCTCGGGAGTCTAGCGTCAGTGTCTAAAGGTCTTATCTTGATATTTCGATTATTTGAATAAATCGCGTATACATAATCAATACCTAGATTGTATTGCTAATGAAAAGGGACCAAGGTTGGCTAGTTGGACGGTTATATTTATTATTGTTTTGATTTTATCTGTGAATTATTTAAGTGTGCTAATTATTTTATTTATCCTATGTATGGTTTATTTAGTGCGAAATAGTTTTGGGATAAAGTGTGAATTAATTGTTTTTCAATATAATTCTTGTTTGTGAAGTTTTAGGGTGGGAATTAATATAGTAGTGAATGCTTTTTTCAGTACTTAACTAATTATGCGTTAATTGTCTATATTATTACTTATATGATCTTTATGTATGTGTTTAGTTAAAGTGGTAGTTAAAGAGCTTAGGCCCATAGTGGGTAGGTATCTGGACGAATGTGGAATGGTATAAGTAATAATATTGAGCATATTTATTTGATAAAGTTTTACTGAATTAATGGATTATACTGGTTTTCTGAAGATGGTTTGATGGACGAATAATTAACTTACATATATGATTAGTGGTTTGTTTTGATGTTTGTTCAGGTGGACATTGTCAGGTTTGCGCTAAATGATCGTAACGTGATTTTAGGTATTGTTTTCTGCTATACTTGGAACGTAGAAACAGTACATGCATATAAACCTGTATTACAATGGTGTCTTGAATAGACTCAAACTTCAAACCTTGGTTAAGGCCAATTGTATTACGATACATATATACCCAAGGGTACATATTTGATCTACTCCTGACTTGCCATCTGATGGAACTGGAAAATCATGTTTTTGGAAAAGAGGACCTAGGCCCACAAAATATTTACCTTCCATATTGGTTCAGAATAGGTGAGCTTACCCCATCCTAAGGACCGGGCTAATTTGCAATGTCGAATAATCCTGAAATACGAATATAATAAGGGATCATGGTTCCTTTCACATCTAGTTCAAGAACTAGTACATACATGGTGTCACGACACTAATAATGAAATTAAATATTTCTTGTTCCAAGGAACTAATACATACAGTTTGACATAAACTGAATTCGCAAATTCACCCAACCGTATGCTCGAGCTGTGTTAGAATTGCAATAGTTAATAATAACTGTAATTCTATATCGGTGGGTAGGGGATATTATTTATATATTTTTTTAATACTTACAGGTTGTCTTTTATTCTTAACTAAAACTTATCTTTATATTTTACCTTTAACCACGTGTATTTTAACTTTACCAATTAACTTTAGCATTTTCTATAATACCTACTTATATTTGCCATATATTTGTGTTTGTTCTACAGCTACTACGATGTGTGTGTAATAATATTACCGTGATTTTAATAATAATAAATATTATTGTGTTTAAAGTATTTTTATCATTTCTCTCCTGTTATACTAGTGTTCTGAGTATTATATCAATTGTTACGTCTTTACATTTTCCTAGTTAGGGCTTTTAGATCTATAACTCTCACTCTTTGTTCAAGAATCTAGGTCATTACGTACAGCTACGGGGTCCTGCCGCTACTTAGACGATCACATCACTTCTTCTGGCCAAACTATTTATAGTCAAGACAGAATACCATAGAACCATAGCTTTATTAGGTAAACTTTTAGGGTTCCTTGAGGGTTTGTATGAATACTGAGGGTTCTTTGGCTTCTGGGGCTTGAGTTGTATGGGGTAAAGGGCTGTTAGATTAGGTAGAGATAGGTTAGGACTTTTCAAGCGTTACAATTTGTGAGCCGTGATCAGGATGGAAATGAATAAATAAAAAGGTATTTATATGTAATTAGAGTAATTTATTAATCTTGTTTTACTTGTTTAGGTTGGTTCTCATTGGGTTCTGTCTTGCGAGTGACACGCAAGTTTCACAATTTGCTGCTGTGAAATGGATGCATTGAGTTGAGAGTTATATAGTATTCAGTTTAAGTGTCGTTATTATATTTTAGGTACAATTGGTTTCACTAGGTGTCAAAAGTTTATAAGTTGGGGGGGCAAGTATGAAGTTGCATAATCAGGTATTAGGTAATTTACTGTTCCTATCTAAAGGAGAATCTTTGTTCCGTCTGTGTTGTCGTTATATTTATATTCTGAACCTTTATTCTGTCTGTGATGTGATTTAATATTCTGAACCTTTATTCTGTCTGTTTTGTAAATATCCTAGGAGCAAATTAGGACTGCACTTATGTCACTGCTAGGTTTATGAAATAGTATTTTGTTTTTTTATGGTTTTTCCCTTAGATAGACCAGACTAGGGAAAGCTGCAAACTCGAGTTCGATTCTCGACTGGAATAGTATTTGTATTATATCTGAGTTATCATTTTAGGAAGTATTTTAGGGAATTTAGGAATACAGTGTGTAGGTATGTGTGTACGCTGAACCACATCATCATCAACAACCAAAAGGATGAGCTGCTGTTTATAGGTTAGTCTAGTAGGGAATTTGTAAGTGTAGAATGTAAGTGTGTATGTATGCTTAAATACATCATCATCATCTTCACCATCGTCATCATCATCATCATATCAGTTAAAAGGAGTCAAGCTGCTGGATATTGTACTTGTTCAATGATCTTCACAACTTTATGTTCTGTTTTATTGAAATTTTATATTTTAGGAACTTGCTAGCTACGTTAGGTTACGGTTAGAAATATCTGTAGGTATCACTTAATTTCATCAATATCGATAAGAGTAACTTTGCAGCACGCGACAATCTAAAAGCAGTATATAGGAGAGTAGGAACTTTAGGAATCTTTTACACAGTATAACAGGAGCGAACATTAGCATATTTAAGAAAGATCATATTGGAAATCATAATGTAATTTTTTGTTACTAACTTTCTAAGTTTCAGTGAAGTTTAGAGATTGATTCTACAGCAAGGTGCAGACATGTTGAAGAATAATATTATTGGAGCTGTGCAAATGAAAGGAAGTTTAGAACGCCTAACCGATTGACGAGATATATATTTTCTGTTATTTTATTTCATTAATTTTAGTTCCTTTTTAAATTTAGCATTGTGTATTTGATTATTTTGAAGATTATCTAGTAGGTGTCTAGTAGGTGTGGCCTAACATGCGGGGGGGCATGTCAAGTGTACTATAAACTCGTGGGTGGTTCTGTTTTAATTTAATCATCATTATCATCATCATTTCAGTTATAAGACGTCTGTAGGTTGGAAGGGACCTGTTTAGTTTACCTTTCATTTATTAAAATCTTGTCATTATTTGTTGGTATGTATGTATGTCATTATCATTATTTTTCAATAATAATTACAGTATATCCTAATACAATAAAACTTGCAATGTCAGGGGGGCAAGAAGAAACAGGACGCGACTTGAAACTGGGTTGTGTAAGATAATTCTAGAATGTGCCTTTTCCGTAGAATCTAATTTTAATGTGATTTATTCATGTATCTGTAGTCGTAGGGTAAAATATCATAACCATAAATATTTTCACAGATTTCAAACTGAGCGTGATCTTGCAAAGTGACTAACAGGCAGACGAAGCTTTGTTAGTTTTCAAAGGGAAACTAATTTAAATATTTTTGGGTAAACATACATAGATAAGTTCATTTTATGCGTGTAAGTAGAACTGTGTTTTATGAATAACTTAGATTAAGGTGGCATTAACGCGTAGAGACGTGCAACATGATAGTTTGCGTAAAACAAATTAGCATTTTGCGTAGTCTTTCTCACAAATGTTGGCGTATCTTGTATTTCACTTTGTGTATTTTATTTTTGACTTACAGTTCCAAATATGGCGTAACTTAAAATAGATTGGCAATCAGCGTAACTTTTATTTCAGATTGATTACTTATTTCAGATTTCTAAATAAGCAAATTTGGCGTAGTATACAAATTTGGCGTACAACATTAAAGCGTAAAGATCAAATCATATTTAGTAGTTGCAGTAGTACACATTAGTGTAAGTTTGTTATATAAGGATTTACTTGAAGGGTATTCAGTTCTCTAATATATCATAGTTAACACAATTAAAAGTTAATTTCTTTTGATTTAACAGATAGTATGATAAAGTTCTTCAATTGTCATTATTCCTATAGGGTTTGCAATTTTGAACGAAACTGTGTGAAAAAGTGTATGAGGAAGGGCGAAGGATGAAGTATGAAATTACTAATGGGTATGTAAATTAGATGATGGATGAATAATTGGATGAAAGTATGAGTTGATGAATGATCTTGATTAAGTTTAAATGAGTTTCCTCATAATTGCGAGTCTTGCGAATGATGACAACGGTTATTGTTATTTGAAAAGGGGGAAATATACAATAATGTGTTATCAATGGAACATTGGTGCTAGGCGAAATGTCATACCTTTAATAGGTAAGTTCTTTTTGATGACACAATACTTTACAAGAAGCTAATCTCTATTCGTCGGAACACTCTCTATGAACAAGTGAGAATAGCAGACACAGCATTTCTTTTATTATCTATCTGGAACCATCCGGGAACCATCGGTGCATATACTTATGGATTATATCCGTATGGATGAATCTGTATTGTATATTGTATTGATTAAGCTGTCTAATGGTGTGAGAACGAAGTTCACTTCGGTGTCTTAATTCTTCCAACATGGGGCCGGGGCACACCCGATGTGGGGATGCTTGTCTATCCTTCCGGGTCGCGGTTCTTCTAGAGCCGTCTGGTAAGTGCGCGCCGACATTGTCAGATTGGTATGAGAAAGCTTATCTGATCAACATTGGCATTGACCTGTGTATCGTTCTAGATAGTGGTTGTTTACTCAGATGGATTCCACACGACAAACCGAGTGGAAGGCATAGGGGTACCTTTTTGATTTAGGTTTGATAAAAATAACTCAGTAAATGAAACTTTAAAATGGGTTTCTTACATCATATAACTTTTATGTGAATTATAATTAAAAGCCCAGCACAAATAAAATTCAACACTGGGATATATAGACCTGTGTATCTGAATCGTGTAATTATTGTTAATGAATTAGTATATCTTTTGAAATTAGAATATTTTCTAATTTCATAAATGCTGTTAACTTTCTTGCTTGGAAATAGAGTACTACATACGCCAATGAGGGGAGAAGTTGGTTTTTGGTGAGGATTATGAATTGTATTTTGTTCACTGGGAGAGAATAATATAATTGTTGGAGGTTACCTGGAACAGAAAGGCTTTTCCATTTTGATGAGGGGCTCTCGTAGGTTCATTACGTCTGGGCAATGTAGATGGTGGGGTCGCCAGCCGGGCAATGTGGCTATAGACTCTAAATGAAGATGCGAGAGATCTACTAATAGGGTACGTCAGCCTCACAACCTGGCGCTCCTATTGGAATGGGAATTCATGGCCGAGAACAATTTGACTCATGGGACAAAATACTTAAAGTTCATGATTCGAACTAGATAACTAATTTTCTTTCAATTATTGGTCACTTCACACACCACATTAACATTGGGGGGAAAATGACAATAACTGCATATGCAAATATTTTGGAATACCTTCAGCATGTTGTAATACTAAGTCTGAGACTTAAATATTTGGTTTAAATTAAATATTTTTGTCTTTCCTTTACATTATTTGTTTTTTTTTTTTAACATTTGAGCTCCGAGTCAGTCAATTCATTCCTTACCTCTATGCTCAAATGTGGGGGGCAAATGTAACGATACAAAAGTCCGTTAATTAAACTTTATTATTTTTGTTTCATTTAGTTTTAGGTAATAATAATTACTCAGTTTAGGATATTGGCGCGAACCACAAAGGAAATCATCAACGGTCAAAACCAAGCGACGCGACGGCTTGGCGCCAAAACATCGAAACCAAGGCCATCTTCTGTTAGTAACAGAGCGACGCTAGGAAGCGTCCCTCGAGAAAGCTTACTGCGCAGGTCAAACAAGACGCGACGCGTAAATTGGCGCTAGCGTTTGGCGCCTTTTAAATATTCATTGCGCATGTCTGATTAATAGACGCTTCTGTTATGTGACGCTCGCAGCATCCATAGTAAGTACGCAGGCGTGAAAAGGGCCGAACACAAACAAGGATTAGCGTCGGTAGACTAGGGTATATAAGGCAATGTCGCCGGGAGGACGGGATCACTTTGGAGTTGAAGATTGAAGAGTAAACTTTACATTACTTTGTTCCTAGGTAGTCTAAGTACCTATTTTAGATTCTAGATTCAGTGTAGTAATTCTGTTTGAGTGTCTAGTAAGCTATAGTGTTCAGGTAATTTTTTTAAACCCTGGTGAGTTACACAATGTTATTTATATTAGTATCTATAATCGTGTTTCTATAACTACGTTATTTGTACGTAGGTAAATACCTACCTAATTTCTAGCTTAAACACTGGAGAAACTTGTAAGTGATTTCAATAAACTTACCTCCCATTTATTGCTAGGTTCCAAAATTGGCATACCTAAGCTCGAAGCTAGGTAATATTAACACAGTTTATTTTCACAGAACTATTCCACTTATTTAACTTATAGATATTTCCATTTACCATATTATCACACCTTAATATACATGAGGGAAGTTGTTTTCATATTGTACTTATAAATAGTATACTTAAATACAGCAATTTATTAGGTATTTCACGATAGTTGTCAGTATAATTATAACTAAGAGTTTTGTTATAAATGTTAGTAAATGAAAGAGCTATTTATAGCAATAAACCCACAACACACACACACAGTACGTATATTTGTTATGAAAGTTAGTGCATAACCAAGCCTTATTCTATTTTAATGTATCTTTCTTAAGTTAAAATAATATTTGTACAAGCATCGGTCGACAAAATGGCGGACGGGACGCGGGCTCGCGGCGCGATGCTCAGCCGCTAACTAGAGTGAATTCTATTTTTAAATACATTCGAGTATGAAAGAACGAGACGCGAGATGCAGGGGTAAATTCTAGTTCCTAAGAGAGACAGAGATGGACGGCAGGTCCAGGGTTACGTAACAGAGTGGCGGCGTTGAAGTTGAAATCCCTTCGCGGCGGGAAGCGCTCGGGAGTCTAGCGTCAGTGTCTAAAGGTCTTATCTTGATATTTCGATTATTTGAATAAATCGCGTATACATAATCAATACCTAGATTGTATTGCTAATGAAAAGGGACCAAGGTTGGCTAGTTGGACGGTTATATTTATTATTGTTTTGATTTTATCTGTGAATTATTTAAGTGTGCTAATTATTTTATTTATCCTATGTATGGTTTATTTAGTGCGAAATAGTTTTGGGATAAAGTGTGAATTAATTGTTTTTCAATATAATTCTTGTTTGTGAAGTTTTAGGGTGGGAATTAATATAGTAGTGAATGCTTTTTTCAGTACTTAACTAATTATGCGTTAATTGTCTATATTATTACTTATATGATCTTTATGTATGTGTTTAGTTAAAGTGGTAGTTAAAGAGCTTAGGCCCATAGTGGGTAGGTATCTGGACGAATGTGGAATGGTATAAGTAATAATATTGAGCATATTTATTTGATAAAGTTTTACTGAATTAATGGATTATACTGGTTTTCTGAAGATGGTTTGATGGACGAATAATTAACTTACATATATGATTAGTGGTTTGTTTTGATGTTTGTTCAGGTGGACATTGTCAGGTTTGCGCTAAATGATCGTAACGTGATTTTAGGTATTGTTTTCTGCTATACTTGGAACGTAGAAACAGTACATGCATATAAACCTGTATTACAATGGTGTCTTGAATAGACTCAAACTTCAAACCTTGGTTAAGGCCAATTGTATTACCATACATATATACCCAAGGGTACATATTTGATCTACTCCTGACTTGCCATCTGATGGAACTGGAAAATCATGTTTTTGGAAAAGAGGACCTAGGCCCACAAAATATTTACCTTCCATATTGGTTCAGAATAGGTGAGCTTACCCCATCCTAAGGACCGGGCTAATTTGCAATGTCGAATAATCCTGAAATACGAATATAATAAGGGATCATGGTTCCTTTCACATCTAGTTCAAGAACTAGTACATACATGGTGTCACGACACTAATAATGAAATTAAATATTTCTTGTTCCAAGGAACTGATACATACAGTTTGACATAAACTGGTTTCGCAAATTCACCCAACCGTATGCTCGAGCTGTGTTAGAATTGCAATAGTTAATAATAACTGTAATTCTATATCGGTGGGTAGGGGATATTATTTATATATTTTTTTAATACTTACAGGTTGTCTTTTATTCTTAACTAAAACTTATCTTTATATTTTACCTTTAACCACGTGTATTTTAACTTTACCAATTAACTTTAGCATTTTCTATAATACCTACTTATATTTGCCATATATTTGTGTTTGTTCTACAGCTACTACGATGTGTGTGTAATAATATTACCGTGATTTTAATAATAATAAATATTATTGTGTTTAAAGTATTTTTATCATTTCTCTCCTGTTATACTAGTACAATAACTACTCAAAATAATATTTAAAAAGCAGTATTATACGGCGCGATCCGTCGGCCCCGATCACCGCATGCGATTAATTGGACCCAACCGACCGCGTCGTCTAATACCGCTTTTTAAAAGTAAAAATTTACAACTTTCAAACAGGTCAATCTTAAAAAAAAATGAGGTGTCGGTGTCGTATTTTACTTTTGTTGTGTTTCAAAGACTTAGTTATGTAGTTCGTATTTCCGTATATTTTGCACGATTAAGAAATACAATTACAAAATAAATTACATGAATAAATCCACTTCGCAGGCTTCGTCAGGTAGGTACAAAAATAGATCCGCCACAGGCTTAGTCACATACAATCAATGATAAAATCCGCCACAGGCTTCGTAAATATTATATTATATTAATTACAAAAGACCACCCCGGGTCGCATCTGGTCCAAAGGTCCCCATGACACTAGCAGCATTTCCACGCTGAATCGCTAGGGATATTTGCTGGACCAGGTACGACCCGGAGCGAGGATCGCAGCCCCTATCCCTAAGTCGGCGACCCAAGTCCCTGATGAAATCTTTGGCCTCCGCACCCCATGATCCTGCAGTCTCCACCGCAACTGGTATAAAATCATACGTTGGTTCAAAGGCAGAATACTTCGAATGCTTTTGCCTAGCTGCGTATTCTGCAGCCGATCCAGCAGACCTCGTGGTATGGCTCAGGTGGGATGGGGCAAAAGTACTGACGCAAGTAGCGTCCCACAAGAGGCATCGACCCTTCTGCCAAGGAACCAACGTAAGACCATCTGGCCGTTTGCCATCAGTCCGGCACAACCCTGGAGGCTCCAGGACACAGGGAACGTTGGCCGAGACTAAAGCCCGGCGAACGATCTCATTGATGGCATGGTGACGCGGAAATCGCCCCATGCTTTTCTGGCAACTCAGGCCGTGGTGGCCATCCTCCTGCACCGTGGCCCCACAAATGCACCGATGGACCTCGCATACCTTACTACCCAGCCTCAAGGCAACAGCGATCCTTAGAGAGCTATTGTCTAGGACGGTGCCTAACTGGGGAGAAGGTAATGCGTGCAGCCACGCTCCTGACTCGCACCTGGAAGCGGCTCGAAGGCGCGCTATATCTGAGCCAATAGCCTTTTCCGACAAATTCGCAAATATCTTCCTGCACAGTATGTCATCCCATCCTCTCTGGGTAGCAGGATTGATTGGCCGCTCATTGCAAAAAGCAGACCATTTCACCAATGCCTCAGCTACAAATGGTATCTGAAAGTTGCCGCCATTGTCAGACAATATTCGAGCGACAAGTTCCAAAGTCCCATGAGCCGAGGCGAGAAAGGCTACTACTCCTACTTCATGGCAACGACGTATCCCCAATCCACTGAGTCTCGCCCAGATGCACATTCAGGATAGACTCGAGGGCCAGCTTTAATGTGTTGTCCAATCTAGCAACATCGCCCTCGAACATCCACGTTGGAGAAGTTCTGAGTACGTACATTATACGTGGTACTGCAAAACAGTTGCGAAGAAGAACCAACGACACATGCGCTGACAGGTGGCTCAGGTGTTCTTGAGCTTTAACAAAAGCCGACCTCTTCTCCTCCAGTGCAGAACTGACTCCCTCTGGAAAAATGTAGTTGACTTATAATTTCTTAGAAAGAAGATATTTTTTTTTGTTTCATTTCATTGCATGTTTGAGAAAAGCATTATACATACCAATGTACTATTGTTTTTCGAATTCATAAACCCATCAGATATATATTTTGGTCTCTTTCATTTTGGGCATGATGTCATCGAATCAGCTGTCAAATAATAACAGCGAGAATTCAAAGAAAAATGTTATTTTAGCCATTTTAGCATCCGCAACTAATAATAGGTGCGTTTCATTCTAACAAATTAGTTACTAGCTAGGTAACTTGCTAACTTAAGTGGATACATAATTTTGTAACTTCCAGGCGTATACCTACATACCTTTGTACTCTACTGTACATGTAGGTATTTTATACAGAATGGCCAAAAAATTATTGCCAGTGAGGTTTTGGGATGCAGAATAGATTTTTTGGAAATCAGTTCAAGTTTCAATACTAGTGGTAGTACGTAGCTACCTACGTAGTACTATTTTACGTAGAATAAAAAAATGGACCCCTCCTAAAATCCCCCAGGAGTCTTCAAAGTACATTTTGCCACCTGGTGAAGGTAATAAAAATTCATTTTTCACCGCCCCACGAACTCTTCCTGTGTATGTCAAATGAGTCGACTGAAGAAGTAAATTATTACTTATACTTACCGTTAATTTATTGAAGATTGATGATAATGATGATGGGCAGCACACTGGCACAACGGGCACACTACCTACTGCGATTGCCAATCCACTTGCCCATCGAGGTGTAACTATCACGGTTCACGAGATACAGCCTGCTGACAAACGGACAAACAGACTGACAGCGGATCCTTAGTACCTAATTGGGTCTCTTTTTACCCTTTGGGTACGGAACCTTAAAAATGAAAAAAAAAATGTTTGTAAACATCTAATAGTTCAATAAGTAAAGCTCAGATCGATATGCAGAACATTAAACAGGTAGGTAAATGAAACGGTAGTTTAGGCATTTATTTGTGTACGGTTTTAGTTTTTGCTGAATTTCCCAAAGGAAACCACACATACATAATATATAGGTAACATCGATATGTACGGGAAATCCCAACTGTGTGAGTAAACAATTCTCAGAAATAACTGATAATTTACTGTATGTGTAAGTGTAACACAGACATACTAACTGCAAATCCAGCAAAGTCTAGTTACAATAACAATGTGCTTTTGGTGTAGGTTCCTATAATTGTTGAAAATACAGGTGTAAATATATTTTGTTACTTAACCCTTATCTTGGTAGCTTATCTAATAATATCTACACCTCGTTTACGCACTTTTTGTAAAAGTATATTATTTTAAAAATCGTTTTTGAGATTACCACACAGTCGTGTATGTACTCTACAGTCACCGGCAATAGTATCTCGCGCTATTCAGTAAAAATAAGATTTTGTTTTTTGCGGCCTTCATAACGCAAGATTCTAATGCCGGTGCCTATAAATAACCTAACCTAACCATAGTTTAGCATAAAAAAAAACATTGTAAAAAACTCAAATTACTTTAAGCTACCTAGGTAAATTACATTGTTTACATCAACCATCAACAAGGTTTTTTTAGACGCATTCCTGCATCTAGTACCTACGCTACATTTAACTAGTTATTTACACCCTAAATCGGCTTCTTCAACCCCAAAACACTTCAGCTCATTCCTGTAACACGAACCCGTGCCGACTTTCATCTGAAATTACCATTCAAATTAGTATGAAAAAATTTGGTTAGACAGTAAGTTGATAATAAGGTATCTATTGTTTTTCTGTTCTCATCAAGTTATCTTTATGAAAGACTGTTTATAAGGCAGTAGTATAAAATGGAAAAATTGTAATTTTCATACATTGTATACCTAGGAAAATGGCATAAAAGTTGGCACAAGTTGCAGTTACAGGAATGAACTGAAATTAATTTTCAGAGTTTTATGAGGCAAAAAAAACGATTTAGGCATACGCATAATTAATTTCTAAAATTCGTAAAATGATGGACACCCTAGTAGATATACCATTCGTCAGTTCTAATTCTAACAAACCTGCAACCTTGCAGTATTTCATAATCACGCACTTTCAGTTCACAATCTTGGTTTTATCACCAACTTAAAACCTTAAACCTGAAGTTCACTTACATTGCCAGGGTTCCGTGGCCAAAATGGCAAAAACGGAACCCTTATAGTTTCGCCGTGTCCGTCTGTCCGTAGCATAGCTCAGTGGCCGTTAATACTAGAAATCTGCAATTTGAAACAGGTATACATAATTAATCATGCCAACAAAGTGGTACAATAAAAACTAGATTTTTTTTGGATATGATTATATCCAAAAAGAAAGAAGAAAAAAAAACTTTGAATCCGTAGGTCCAAAACATATGAAAAAATTCATTGATAGTGGGCTTATAGAATACCTACTTTAAAATAAAACTACATATTTCGAACATAATCGGCTCAGCCGTTTTCTAATTACTGCGGAACCCTACGCCGAGCATGGCCCGACATACTCTTGGCCGTTTTTTTGTTAAAATTATTGATATTCATTAGTATTAACGCAAAAATATATCTGCGGACGTGTTTCAAGATATGTGTCGAAGACGACAAATGCTATGTATGGAAAGTCAGTTAAATTTGTTTACCTTTCTGAAGAATGGTATACAAATAATCATTTCAATGGGATCCGTAGTTTGATTTAAAGGCATAATTATTATTTAGTTGTCGCATCGTACTGCCGGAAATGGAATACTGATAATAAAATTAGGTACGATTATATGTGCGCCACGTTTACCAATTGCTGGTCGAAACTACTTATTTATCAACAATGATTATAAAAAATATGAATTTTAATCATCTAACTGTACTTGCCAAAATTTTTATAGGATTCTGCGGGGTAATAAAATGGTGTTTCCGTAGGTTTTGTAACCTATTTTGTGATTGAGCTAATAAATTTGAAGAAGGATAAGGAGGGCCTTTCCGAGTTAGTGAGGCGAACAGTATTTTATAAATTATTGTTCAATCTACATATGTATAACGGATTAAAATTCTGAGAAAAGGTTGATATGTATGTTTTCATAACTATTTAGACATAGTTACTTATTAACTTCTCGTGTTGATTCATTCCACGAATTTGCCGCTAGACGTGTATACGACACCATTGATGGCTGAGCCACATACCATTCTTGTAATTTCAGGATATAATTGATGATCAAACGAACTTACCAAGTGAAGTTCGATCACAATTATGTGAGCAACTTCATTCGACGCGATTTAAGGTTTACATATTGTAGTAGCGCCCCACGCATCAGCCTTGCACGGTGTTTAAAGGTTTTTTTTTTTTTTTTTTTATGTTAGCAACACTAAAAACATTCCCACTATCTTTCACCCCCTCTATCGGGGTTCCATAGTCGGCTCACTGACTGCCTCGTTCGAATCATTTTGTTTACAGTATTAATGTTGAGAATTTATTTCACTTTTTGTTATAAGTGGGTAGGGTGACGTTAGACAAAACTGTCCTTTAATATTGAGGGTGGGTTGTTATAAATCGCGTCGAATGAAGTTGCTCACATAATTGTGATCGAACTTCACTTGGTAAGTTCGTTTGATCATCAATTATATTTCACAACTTCATTCTTTGCGATTTAAGGTTTACATATTGTAGGATGTTCAGAGCACAAATGTGAAATAAATCTCAAACGCAGAGACGAAACGTAAAATAAACAGTAAAGGTACTCTCAGAACAGCAAATCTTTTATTAGGTAAGTTTAAAATAAACTAAAGAGTTTTAATTCTTATTTTGATTTAGGTATTTAACATTATGCTAATCATGGTTATTATAAAATTTATGAATTATTTTTATTTTACAGGTTTTTTGACGATGACGACAAATATCTTAGCAAATTGATAGCAATCATCTACAATTTCATTATTATGAAACTAGGCAAAAATAAAAGAAAAAATCGCTTCAACTGGCAATTTTGCGTATGATGTCTACACTGACAACGAACTTGTTGGCTATACCAACATAGAAGTGGCAGAATGCCTAGTGCTATACTGTGCAGTGAACATAATATGTGTTGATACCACTATTGTGAAATCCAGCGACTCAATATTTGCGATGAGTCTTTGGCATATGTTTTTTTTTTTTTTTTTTTTTTGTAACTGATAAATAAAGTGTCTATGTTGAAACCGCAAAGTGAATTAGTTATTATTTTAGTACGTCTGTATACATTGAGATGACAAAGTTCTGGTTTCTCGTCAAAAAATGGAAGTTAATATCGGTTGTGTATAATTCCGCCGAGAATTTTTATTATAAATTTCGGAAGTAGTTGTACTTCTGTGTGTGTGTGTCAATATTTTGTGTTCGGATCAATATAAAGATTTGTACGCAGTGTGCGGTAGCCAGGGCCAATAAAATAAGTGTTTCTAGATCTTCATTAGGCCATTTACGTGTCAAAAAATTTAGCATCTCGCTAGAATGTGTTTTTTCCAATAATGACAGAGCATATCTATAATTATTAATAGTTCCATATTTGAATCAAACATTTGGATGGAGTTGTATGGATTCTGAAACCAATAACTTTTCAAAGAATGGAAGCCAGGGTTGTGTTGGCCAATGCATTTTTAAAATGAAGTCTGTTAATTAAAGCGAATGAAGGAAATGCATAAAAAGTTTTAAGTTTCTGCTGGAAAAGCCTAACTTTAATATTATATTTTTATTGTAAAAGCGTATTTGAGGCAATATTGTTTTTAATCGGCTTGCAAATAAATCTACTTCCGGTTCAACAAGTATTTGTTTTATTTGTTTATAGGCATAATTTCCTAACTCACATCCAGTCGCTAAATTATCTACGAGATAATTGATCAGCGTGTATATTTTTCTTAGTGTTTATGTATGACTAGATTAAACGCGTGTTTAGACCAAATCGCAAGTAACCTTAAAAACGTAAACTCTGAGTTGTTATACTTGGGTTTGTCGGACCATGAATCAGCCCAAGTTATAGAAGTAAGAAATAATAAACCAAAAAGATATACTACGTGGTTTGAGTGTAAAAGAGATTACAGCAGAGATAATATATCAAAGTTTTGCAGCTACTTATCGGCTCTATCTTTTAATGACGTCTATACATCAAAAACTTGCGCGGAAGCATTTAACAATTTTTATGACATGTTTTGTTTACTTTACAGGTTATGCTTTCCCAAGGTTCATGTGAAAATTCTAAATCGCTCATGGAAACCAAAATGGTTAACCAAGGGTTTGAAAAAATCTAGCAAAACAAAGCGAGATTTATATTTCAAATACAGAAAAACTATATTGAACCGTGGAGCAGATAAAACTAAATTCATGAAGTACAATAAATTGTTTAAGTCGTGCCTACATAAAGCTCAACAAATAAATAACAACAAATACATACAAAATAACAAGAATAAATGTAGAGCAACTTGGAAGACTATTTCTTCAACTGTCCAAAATGTTAATAGCAACCATGAAATTGAAATCCTAAAATTCCAAAACAACTCATACACAGACCCCTGTGACATATGTAACATTTTTAATAATTACCTTATTGACCTGAAAATGTGTTCACAATCAAGTATCTCGGACATTAGATTATGCAATACATTATACAACAATATGACAATTTTTCTAAAACCCACTAACGAGCAAGAATTATACAAAATACTCATGTCATTAAATAATTCTAAGGCTTTTGGATACGACGATATTGTTACAAAAGTTTTAAAAGCTTGTGCTTCTTGTATCTGCAGTCCACTGTCATATATAGTTAACCTATCATTCACTGATGGATTCTTCCCATCTCAGCTCAAGACATCCATAGTCAAGCCTTTATTTAAAAAGGGAGACAAATCGGACCCATGTAACTATAGGCCTATAACTATCATTCCGATTTTATCCAAAGTTTTTGAAAAAGCATTGCTTAGTAGGTTAAATGAATTTTTAAATAAATATGACATTATTACCCCTAATCAATTCGGTTTTCGTAAGGGAAAATCAACATCCCTTGCTGGCTTCAATTTAATTAAAACAGTGTCAGAAAGTATAAATAATAAGACGCCAATTGTAGCGCTCTTCCTAGACATGAGCAAAGCTTTTGACTATATCGATCATGCTATACTCTTGAGAAAAATAGAGACATGTGGAATTAGAGGCAAAGCATACGACTGGATAAAAAGTTATTTGAGCGAGCGTATGCAATGTGTACAAATAGAAAAGGTAGTTCGAGAAGATAGGAAAAGTTACTTGAAGAGGATCTATAGATCGAACTTTCTTCTGAACAAAATGGGCGTCCCTCAGGGGAGCATTCTTGGGCCATTGTTATTTTTATTGGCAATCAATGACTTTCCCAACTACCTTAACCAAGATTGTATCATTTTTGCCGACGATACGACTCTATTAGTAAAAGGGGACAATAAAGACATCCTCGAGATTAATGTCAATAAAACGTTAGCAGTTGCAATTGACTGGCTCAATAAAAACAAATTAAAAATTAATATAAATAAAACGAAAGCCATACAATTTAGTTCCTACAATTCACACAGCTCAAGGACTATAAAGATTTATTACAACAATGAAAAAATAGAGATAGTCGACAACGTAACTTTCTTAGGATTTCATATTGACAAATACTTGAATTGGAAACACCACATTGACCTTTTATGTACAAAATTGTCTTCTTTTGTCTTTGCTCTTAAAAGAGTAAGGCAAACAGTTTCCATAGAGGCAGCACTTACGGCATATCACGGGTACGTTTCGTCCGTACTAAACTATGGATTATTATTATGGGGAAATTCCGTCGATATAGAAAGAGCTTTCAAAATACAAAAGAGATGTATACGTGCTATAGATAATTCTTGGTTTCTTGAGAGTTGTAAACCGTTATTTAAAAAATATAAAATTCTACCATTACCGTGCATGTACATAAAAGCAGCCTGTCTCTTAGTCAAGGAAAACCCAGACTATTTCATTCAACGTTGTGATACCACTACAAGACACACGCGAGCACAATACAGAGATATGTTATACCAGCCTCCTTGCCACGCATACATGTATAAAAAAAACTGTTATAACATGTGCATAGTCTTATATAATAATTTGCCTGTAAACCTAAAGAAAGAACAGAATATAACAATCTTCAAAAATAAATTAACAATTTGGCTTCAAGATAAATGTTTTTATAGTGTAAGAGAATATTTCACATGATAGTTACCATTGACATTAAAATTATTAAATTTATGTAAAATTGCTAGATTTACGTTAATAATTGTATAGGAAAATTGTACATGACATCATAATTATATAATTTGAATTATTTTTTGTTTAGTCTAGTTTGTTAATTATTTCTATTTATTATAGTTTGACATTTATAAATACTAATAATTATTATCTTTAAATATTTGCACACCTGCAGGCAGGTTGAATACGCATGAAATGTATAGGTATTACCTAGATTTAAGACCTCTGTAACCGTATTCTGGCAAATAAATTATTTGACTTTGACTTTGACTTTGAAGCAAAAAACATAATTTCACAATTGTATATATTGTGGGCAAAAACATTTTTAAGCCAAAAACGCTACTTTTAATTTCAAATTATTAATGTGACATCTTAGTTCCGTATCTTTCCAATAACAGTGTGCTTCTTTACCAACGTTGAAAGCTCCCCAGCCAGTAGTGGAAGCATTAGAAAATAATTATTATTGCTTGAATCTGATTTTAACCTGAAGGGATTAAATTTTAGTTATGTCCACCACATTTGCAGAGGTACGATGACTAATTAATTTTGCGATATTCCGTAATTTATACTTTATTAACTTCTGACGACGGGACGGTAGTCTTAATTGCATATAATATGTTTCGAATTGAATATAAATAACTCTTTGCATCCAAGGTATTCATAAACTAGTTTTAGAATCCTTGTAAATATGTACGGTGATCATGATTAAACCATCGCTAAACAATTAAATTCATATAAAATATCTAACATAAATTGGAGATAACATTTTCCGTGTGGTTCGTAAATGGGTATTAAATAATACGCATCTTATAAGTCTATTGGAGACACATGTAACAATTATTTTTTATTAATTTTGAAGCTGTGTGGTAATCTTCCATTTGAAAATGTGGTGGTTTTTACAAATGTATTCATACATTTTAAATTCAATATATCAATATTATTAACAGTAAGGGTACAATGTCACGTCATCTGTTAGCATATTTTAGTAAGTATTAAATACGTGTAACAGAAGATCCAGCAAGGAATTTGTTGGTGTGATGGCGTTGATTTAACACTTTGAGCGCGGGGAACTCTCGAGGGGAGTTCTCTGTGGGAGGTCAATTTTTGCTAAAAAGCGGAAAAAATCACGGGATCGGCTATGAGCGTAGCGCGTAGCACTCGTCCGCAATGAAATTGTTAACAGTTTATTAATAGACATTTTGTAATCAAGTTTTTCTTGTTCATATTTAGATTATTAGGTAGAAATAGGAGGTGATAATGATAAAATAGATATCTCTTGACCCTCCATGATAAAATAACGGGATCACTAGTTGACCAGGACCCTGATTTCTGACCAGGAGCGAGAGGAGTGCAGCAGACGTCCAGTGTATTGTACCTCGTGTTATTGTTTCTGCTCATATATGCGAGGCGTGCGCACGCGCTCGCGGCCCCTGCGGTAGCAGGCGCTGTAGCTGGCAGCGGGCGACGGCGCCGGCGCGGGCAGCGCTGCGGCACGATGGCGCCCTGCATCCGGCGAGGGGGGATATGTCCTGTTCCGATGCAGTGTTGTAGTTTACATGACCTCTCTGACGGCGGTGTCTATTCTTCATGATGAAATTTTCTTTATTAAATAAATTATACAGTTAATGTGTATCTTTCTTTTAAATGTATTAACGGTCTACGCTTTAGCTTATTAGTCTCGCTCTGCATTATTTACAGTAACTTATCCTTTAAATTTGCATTTATTGCAGAAATACCAAAATTCCTTCTCGTTTTTGTCTGTGTAAAATGAGAATCGCATAGAACACGACATGCGTCGCTTATAGGTTTTAGAAGGGGTATGACTAGAAGGTGGCAATTGGCCATATATGACCTTCTTCAGCTAGTTTGTCCAGTAAATTGACGATTTCCTCGTCCAATTTTATTTCCTCGAGCGAGAACAGTGTGCATTCAGTGGGTACATTCTGGTGCCGATGACCGGTTGACGTGTCAGGTTGAAAAGATGTCGTGCGTACAGAATCTGGGCTGGGCTGTGCTGATGGTGCTCGTGTGATGATCCCAAAATTGGAGATACAGGCGTACATAGCTAAATTGTTAGCTAGTTTGGCGTAACAGTACCTTTGTCTGGTTACCCTTTAAACGTGACAGTAACAGCCCCATTTGGCACTACGCATACGATTAAGTTTTCCTTTTGTTTCTATTTTTAGCATCAAATAGACATTTTTCATTTCATTTCATCAGCGTTGTAGAAACTGGACCTTGCTGAAATTCAGCGGTAGCTACATATTCGGACAGTATCTGCCCGATTTGGCAGTAACGCATCAGTGTTGCAGAAACTCTGCGTTGCCGAAACTGGGCCTTGCGTTGTAGAAAACTGCGTTGTAGAAATTCAGCGTCAGCTATTGTTAGCTAGCTTGGTGTAACAGTACCTTTGTATGGTTACTGGTTTAGTCTTAAAACATGAGTAGCATGACAGTATCTGCCCGGTTTGGCAGTAACGTACCAGCGTTGCAGAAAACTCTGAGTTGCAGAAACTCGGCCTTGCGTTGTAGAAATTCAGCATCAGCTATTGTTAGCTAGCTTGGCGTCGACGTTGTTAGAAACTCGACGTTGAAGAAAACTCGGTGGCGTTGCATATATTCGCGTTAGCTATTGTTAGCTAGCTTGGCGTAACAGTACCTTTGGGCTACTTGTTACCCTTTATGCATGACAGTATCTGCCCTGTTAGCAGTAACGTATCAGCGTTGTAAATATTCTGCGTTGCAGAAACTCGGCGTTGCAGAAACTCGACGTTGACGAAAACTCGACGTTGAAGAAAACTCGGCGTTGAAGAAAACTCGGCGTTGCATATATTCGGCGTTAGCTATTGTTAGCTAGCTTGGCGTAACAGTACCTTTGGGCTACTTGTTACCCTTTAAGCATGACAGTATCTGCCCTGTTAGCAGTAACGTATCAGCGTTGTAAATATTCTGCGTTGCAGAAAACTCGACGTTGAAGACTTTAAGCATGACAGTATCTGCCCTGTTAGCAGTAACGTATCAGCATTGTAAATATTCTGCGTTGCAGAAAACTCGACGTTGAAGACTTTAAGCATGACAGTATCTGCCCTGTTAGCAGTAACGTATCAGCATTGTAAATATTCTGCGTTGCAGAAAACTCGACGTTGGAGACTTTAAGCATGACAGTATCTGCCCTGTTAGCAGTAACGTATCAGCATTGTAAATATTCTGCGTTGCAGAAAACTCGACGTTGAAGACTTTAAGCATGACAGTATCTGCCCTGTTAGCAGTAACGTATCAGCATTGTAAATATTCTGCGTTGCAGAAAACTCGACGTTGAAGACTTTAAGCATGACAGTATCTGCCCTGTTAGCAGTAACGTATCAGCATTGTAAATATTCTGCGTTGCAGAAAACTCGACGTTGGAGACTTTAAGCATGACAGTATCTGCCCTGTTAGCAGTAACGTATCAGCGTTGCAGAAACTCTGCGTTGTAAAAACTCGGCGTTGAAGATAACTCGGCGTTGAAGATAACTCGGCGTTGAAGATAACTCGGCGTTGAAGAAAATTCGGCGTGTTGCTTGACGTGCGAAGGCTTGAGCACGGAAACGTTGAATGATTCGAACGAGGCAGTCAGTGAGCCGACTATGGAACCCCGATAGAGGGGGTGAAAGATAGTGGGAATGTTTTTAGTGTTGCTAACATAAAAAAAAAAAAAAAACCTTTAAACACCGTGCAAGGCTGATGCGTGGGGCGCTACTACAATATGTAAACCTTAAATCGCAAAGAATGAAGTTGTGAAATATAATATAACTCAACGCGACTTTGAAGAGAATATAAATTAAATTATTAGGTAGTTAGTAGCTATGAGCTGGTTTTGTTGTTTTCCTCTTTCTGTATCAACAATAATAATATATAAGTCACGTTATCTATCCTATATATTATTACATCGAGATGACTGTGTGTATGCCTAATACCTAAGCAAGGAACAATATGATTACACCAGCGCTTATTTTTATTTTTTATTTTTTTTTATTACATGAAAAGCGTTACAAAGTATAACATAAGGTGACGTTAAACCCGAAAGATTATACTTTATTTATTGTCGTATAATATACCTACTACTAGCTAATCGACGCAACGGTATTCCGTGGAGTCCCAACACTCTTTATCACTCCAGCGAGACGAAACATTATATTTAGGCATGCGTCTGTATGTGTGGGAGGGTCAAAGTGTAGTTTATGTAACAGTATTCATGTAGGTATGATGTATATATATAAGGTGCCCTCGAGTCATGAGGATTTTAATTTCGTGACTGATCGCAGGCGCATAAACTTACTAGAATATTTTATTGTGCCGATATGTTGTGGAAAGTTGTTTTGGTGGCTACACTAGCTGTAGGTGAGTAAAAAACTCAGATGGTATATTATTTTACGTGGGAATTACAAAAAAAATGTATTTAAGGATTAATATATTTGTTCCTGCGATGTAAAACATTGTGTAATACTCGGGAAGGCAGTTTCACTTACCTCCCCGATTGCTACACGATGGTTTTCAACAGGATAACAAATAAATAAAATAAAATTTAAAGCCATTGCTTTCATCTTTAATAAGGTGTTTAAATTTACATAAGCCCTTTGGAGTTTGATTTTTCTATTTTAACTGTGCTTCCGAGTAATGGTGAGCTTTTTGAACGAGGGTGATGAATTTGTTATTTGTTTGACAAGGGAGCATTTTTGTTGTGTGTCCCTAATTCCATTGAGGCGTTAGGCGGATTCAAGACATCTTAGTTGAACGATCTTTGAAGCATAGCACACGTCAAATAAACAGGCACACCAATTTTATAGCACAAACAGACTAAATACATATCGAGACAGTAGTTTCTCGCACAAGGCAGTAAATATCCTAAAAATCAGGTGCGGATCCAGGGGGGGGGGGGGGGCAATGGGATGGGGGCACTTGCCCCCCCCCCCCCCCCCCCCCCCTTACACTGGACTTATGTATGCCTGTGGTGTTTTAAGTATATAAAATACTATCATATTATAGGGCAGTGCCCCTCCCCCCTCAACGAAATCCTGGATCCTCGCCTGCTAAAAATAACACAAGTTTTAAATCTAATGTAAATGGATAAGACACAGTTAGTACTTATCTAGAACAGCAATGCATAAAACACTACAAGATTGCGGGCTGCAAAAACTTACTATTATTTTTTTAGCAGGTGTATTAGGGCGTTACACTAATCCCTATAACGCCTACGACTCTGATCCATTTGATGACTACAGCCAACAAGTCGCCACTGAATACTGCAAGGTCTCTCGTGCCGAAGACAAGGTGCCACAAGTAAAGGTAACTACCAAACTACTCGTATTCCATTCTAGTGTTTCGTGTACTCCTCGTATTGAAGTATTTTCTTCTCGTGCTCGCAAAGTTCGTAGTTACCATATGAGCTGTATAAAAGAACACTTTCTGCCGCTTGTGCTTAGACTAATATGGTGTATATTGCATCATCAACATCCATACAGATTGAAGACATTATTGATTATACAACTATACCTATAGTACTTATTTTCTCTTTTAGTAAGTACCTACATAAAATCTAGGCCGGATGCTACTACATTAAATAGAGTCATTAACACTCGTAATTAAGCATACTTTGTAAGGGGTCGAAAGACCCCCTACCGCATTGAACGTGTTAAACTATTTCTTTAAATATAACCTGGAAGTATTGGAATAGGTACACAGACTGAACTTTGTAGGTACGTGAAGACGTTGATTTATTTTGATTTTTTCAGGCTTCCTTAAACGCGTTTGCAAAATGTTTGACTGGCCTGTTCGATACTGATACCATCTCGAGGGACGCACAAGAGGCGACGAATAACAAAAATTATGATGCATTGATCAAAAAGTAAGTTTTATTTCAGTCTACTGCTGCTACTTTTTCTAATACGTAAATACCTATGCATATAATAGATAAATGCATTAGGAGGTAATGCCCATTACTGAAGGGAAATCAGGGTTATCTTATGCTGAAATGAGACTATTACGTGGTTTTGTTAATATTTATACCTATTAATAGGTATATTTGCCAATCACCCTTCACTTGCCACTGATTGTTATTGTTACGTTTCCTTGGGTCACTTTTAAAATCTCAGTTTAATAGCATTAAACCTGCTTAATTTCACTTGTAAACTATTTATGTAAGAAAATCTTTGAATCTTAATTTGACCCACTTCCCGATCTTAAATTAGGATGAAATTTTGCACACGCTCCGAGTTCTGATGACAATACATGACTAGCTAAGAACTACTAAGAAAAGTCATTACAAAACCAATATGGCGCCCTCCCCAAGATGCCTGTTGGAAATTCACCCCCATGTTATGTGTACCTATCAAATGAAGGGGTTTGCTGTAAGAAATACGAAAGAAGCGTGTTTTTCTAGTTTTTTAACTATGTTATTATTTATGATACGAATTATTGGTGTTTTCTTTATTATAAGTAATTACTCAGAAAAATGGAATACAAACTTTCTATTTATTAATTTAGACTTTATTGCACAAAATAACAGCTTAATGTACAAAAGGCGAACTTAATGCTATGAGGCATTATCTACCAGTCAACCTTAAGGCAAAGCAGAAAAGTTTATAGGCGGTGTATTTGGAAACACGTAAACGTTTTATATAGCATATTTTGTTTGTTTTGGGAATAACAAATATCCTGTATATGTGTGCCAAAATGGAGCTCTCAAAGATGCAATTTTGGGGAGGTAACCAACAATATAAATATTAGATGTCATATACCAAAGAAAAAATACCGAAGTTTTCCAAAGCTGGAGGTGGGGTTTGAACCCCCGTCCTCAGTTTTCGCGCCTGATGCCTAAACTATTCGGCCACATCAGCATTAGCTTAAGGTGCATTCAGACCAAACGAGCATTCGCTATTCTAACCCCCTCCTCTATGAAATTCGATCGTTACACAAAACGTGATTCGTTGATTTCGTAGAGTGGGGGATATATGTAATAGCGAATGCTCGTTTGGTCTGAATGCACCTTTAGCGAAGGCCGAACACGTGTCAAATTGATCGGGTATAATACTTATATATGCAATCTGGGGGGTTATCATGATGTACTAATGCGACTCAGTTTAGGTTCAGGGAAAGGGACAGTGATATACGACTTGTATAGCCTTGTCCCTTTCTTTTGACCTACACTAAACCGTATTAGTACGTCATGGTAGCCCTCCTGTTAATGTTATAAGGCTTGGACAAAATGGACAATTTGAGTTATTCCAAAAAATAGATTTTTAGTACAGATGGTGCCTTTTTTAGGCTCTAGTGCGAGAAGTGGCTCATTTTACGTCGGGTCCAAAACTTCGGAGGGCCATCTGTACTAAAAACGTCGTACGAAACACGTGCAAAAAATAAATTCGTAACTCGTGTCGATTTAAAACATCACCACTCGTTTCGAATTTCATGTTTTTCGTACTTGTGTCGTAATGTAGTATTTTATTCATATTTATCGAACTTTTCTAGGTACTGCAGTAAGGCACCACAGCTGAAGGCCTGTGCTAGCGACCTGGTGGATGGCATGGCACCCTGTCTGCCCGCCGATACAGCTGATACGGCACTCAACAGCACCAACGCCCTGATCGACTTCGTGTGCGACAATGATGGTGCTAGGGTTACCTGTAAGTATAATGGGGAAGCCATAAAACTTATTAATAAACTGTAGGTAACGATGTAGGTACCATCAATCAAAAACATGGTGGTTTATGATGGTCCTGTATTATCCATTTATCGTGCTACGCGTCACTTGCATACTTGTTTGAACGTGACGGCAACTACGGCAAACGATTAAGACGCGGTGTCGGCCACTTTGAGACATTTTTACGGAAAAGATTCGAACAATAACATACCATGTCTTTGTTTGTCATACTACTAAAAGGCTCAACATTCTTATAACATGCACTAAAGTAAAAAAATGTCTAATTCTATGTCTCACAGACAATTGCAATACTTTTTAAGATAGGGAATTTTATCTTCTTTCAAATTGGCACAGCAATAGTTTTTATTAGATTTATAATTTTGATTGCAGAATTCCGACTCAAATAAATGGTGTAAGTACCAATGGCTGGTTCTTCGCTTGTTTTGCTCCTTTCGCTTTTTACCTAAGTTTATTTATGAAATTACTATAAAAACATATATGTATTTGATTGTAACTTGTACTGCAATTAATTACCGATTTTAAAGAGGATAAAATTCCCTATCTTAAAAAGTATTGCAATTGACTGTGAGACATAGATTTTTCATATGACCGAAAAATAAAAAGGGTCCAATTTTAATGTTTTTGTGTCAACGATCATCTATGTATATTATGTAGCCAATTTATTAGTCTGTTTGGAAGATAATTAGATCATGAACAATACCACAATAGGTATTATTTTAAGTATAATGTATTTATTTACATTTAATTGAGATAGTAACATTGGGACACTTTTGCACCTAAGTGTATATTTTTTATATAAATAATGACATGTTTATTATGTATTGCAGCGTTCATTAGCGAAGGTGGTCCCGAATGCTTCCAAGAGAAACAATTTGAATTCGCATCCTGCCAACGAGACATGAAGGCTAACCTCACTCGAATTACGAATATTTACGGTGGCGGGGCGGCTGGTTCATTGATGATCCCCGTAAAGGTAGTGTATCTCCTCTCCCCCTTTACTTTTAGGCCTGGGCCTGTGAGTTCTTACGCAAGTTGTAAGAACGGAGCTGTACGAAGGAATGAGATAGTGATATTCACTTCTCATTACTTAGTATAATAGTTGCGTCCCTACAACTTACGCAAGACTTTCATACAGGTGTAATCTCACTAACAGTGTCACTTATTTATGAAAATTTGATGTGGTCTACACATGTAACTAGACCACGTATGCAATAATAATAAGTGAAAAAGAATTATAGTTAAATTCTATCATTTAAGATTCAAAGTTCCTGCTAGTACCTACTAGGTACCTACCTTAAAATGTACGTAGGTATATGTCCCTAGTTGACACCATAATTAGTTTTAGATTACTATGGGATCACATTTAAAACTAATTTAGGTAAACTTTAATCCGAATCAAATTACTCATAGATTAAAAAAAAAAACTTACAATAACTTATTTCAAATAGTACCTATGTAAAATCTTACCAACAAGATCAAAATTTAAATATCTTTTAGTAGTGAATAATCAAGCCAATCATGGTAATATTCTTGTCCACCTAAACTTGGTTCAACATAAGCACGCTACTAGGACAATATCCGCGGGCAAATACGAGGTACCTAGAGTGTCCGACTGCTACGGTGATAGGACACTCAGGAAATGAATACCTTACTTGCGAAATTCTTTGCCCGCAGATAGTGTGAATGCGCCTAAAAAGCATTTCCTTGACGTCCTATAAAATAGCTCATTAGACTATGGGATGTCGAAGTAATACAGATACGGAAACCTGTAGGTATATTATTTATCTGTAGAAGTATTATTTGACTATAATAGACCGAGACTGAAATGGCTTCACAATAAAATTATAGGTATTCATTCATTTGGACTCTAAATAATTACAGTTTACAGCACGGTAGGGCCAATCACCTTCGCTTTAGGCTACTAAAATTACTGTTGCCTATGTTTACTTAACGTTTGCTGGCTGGCACAAAACCGGCTCGATTTTCCAATTATTATTTGGTTTGCAAGTAAAGGCAATAAAAATCCATATCTCCGACAACATTCCCATGTTTTGTTAAACAACGTTTGATTGCAGGAAAGGTGCAGCTTCACGGACCAGGGGTTCACGTGCCTGGTCGATGTATTGAAGAGCTGCTCCAACCCCACTCCTGGGCGATTGGGTCAGGAGTTCCATGATACCTACTTAGATAGCATAAACTGCTTCGATGAGGTTAGTGAAGTTCAGGCCTATTTTACTGATAGAAGTAATTATCAGCATGTAATCCACTTCAGAACACAGACCTCTCCCATGTCACACCATTCAGCTCGAATCCGAGCTTTCGTTCTCCAATTATCCATTTACGTTAATGAGGCATTCAGAAAGTTCATTTATATTTAATGGGTACAAAGTACAATTGAGTACGCATTTTTGAATCAATTCTTGCCGCTTAAAACACACAATATTATAGGTACTATTCTTAAAACTCACCGCTAATGATTTAAAAAACACGCACTTACTCTTTGAGTATTTTTTCAAAGCACTTACTTGAAAATGAGTCAGCTATCCAAATAGGGTAATAAAGTCATTATGTTGCAGGTATCGAAGAGACCGCATAAGTCCGTGCCATCCCGTGCTCAATGAAAGCCCTTTTTATAGTATTTTATGCAATAGTGGTATTACAAGGGTCAAAAAGTGCGAGCGGCGTGAGTTGCGATACGAGCCTGAAGGGCGAGTATCGCAATTTAAGACGTCGCGAGCATTTTTTGAACTAGTAATACAACGTTGCATACTATACTTTTTCTACGACTAAGAGGCATAGCATACACAGAACTCATAAAATATCCTATATTACTGAGCGCCACACACGTATTCCAGTTGTCACCAATAAGTCATAGTTTGTATAATTAATATAACATTGATAGCTCATCCCTACCTGCATTCCCAAGAAGAGCAGGCAGAACATTAGAAATTAATGATGATTTGATGAAAAACTAATATTTTAGATAGATTTTAGGCACTGCACAAACTTTAATGCAAATCGACTCAAATCAAACCGAGCCCTATACTCAACTGGGGGCCGTCCACGAACTTCGAAATTCTCAAAAGTCGAGCATCCGTCTCCGTTACTCTAATAATAATTTTGTTCAAGTGACAGAGACAAATGATCGAAACCCAATTTCGAAGTTCGCGGCAGGACTTTCAACTACTAGCGGAAAGCGGGAAGGTTTTTTTTTAATGCAGCTGTCATTGTCTATGGATAACTTTGCTTTTAAAATTGTGCTTACTTGCCTGTGATAAAAATACTTTTACATAATATGAAATTAGTTATTGGTACAAAAATATAATAATCAAATTAAAATAATTGAAAAAACTAATTTTCATTCTATTTTCTAAATATTTAGTTAATAATTTTAATTATTGTAATAAATGATTTCGTACTAATGTTGGTAGCAGTGTAAAAACTCGAAGTTGGGAACAAATCCAATATGGCGTCCATCATGGGCATGAATATAGGATTAATATGGATTTGACAACGTTATAATAATAGCAAGAACGAAAGGGATGGTCTTATGAAACTTTTTACTAGTGGAAGTGAAAAGGAACGATAATCGTCCGTCCTTATCACTGTGCCACTATTTTTTGTGTGTGTGTGCATTAGATGCTAAATGTAAGTGCCAGACAAATGCGTTGAATACGTCACTAAGTGCCTGTGTGGCACTTTCTTCTTAGTAGTAAGTGACTATGTCTATCCCTCTTAGTGGCACACTATGTGCGGCCCCTCGATCATGGGTGTGATGTGGCAGTCTGTGGCAGATCGCAGTACGTTTTTGAGTCTGTTCGGAAAGTGACGACGTCTGGCAGCGAGAGCCGCCCATATATCTCGCGTGCCTTCTCTTTCCGAACAACGCTGCGACATTACGATACTGGCAGAGAGTGCGTTTTTGAGAAATAGACTATAGACTTTTGACAGATGTAATTATGTATATCTTTACAATAGTGTGCGTAGCTATGTAACTAGCAAAAAAAAGGTCAGGAGTAGAAAAACATACCTTATGTTCCTAATGCAGAACAAAATTAACTACTTAATTTAAATATTGTTAGTTGTCATATATAACGAAGAAGAAATTAGAAGACACGCGAAAAAAACGCTGACGTGGGATTTGAACCCACGTCCACAGCTTTCGCAGCTGATGCTTAACCCGAAATCAATCATCTAATATTTAAATTTACATATATATAATATACTAGGTATATATTATAGTATATATATATACTAGGTATATATTACTACTTTTAAAAAAGTACAACTCAAGCAAAACAAGAGTTGTTCCAAATATAACCACTTAAGGGTCCACGGAAAAAACATGTCCAATGCTTAAATCAGGGCATATTCACACCTTATTCTGTTTAAAGTAAGGTGGTTTTTCCTTCTGTAATTTGAATTGACTAGACATGTTCTTCCCGTGGACCCTTCATGTGTGTTATAATATAAAATTTTAAAAATTGGTTACATATAAAAACTCAAGTAAAGCACTTCTTGTGTGCAGTGGATAGAATGTCGCCACTTGTTTTATACAAAATTCGATACCTACTAGACATGAACTTGGTACCAACAATGTTTCTTAGTATTTTTTTTTCAACTATAATAAATTAATGACGAAATCTTGTAGTCAAATATTTAAGTACCTACCAAAAATGTTTCCTTAAACTAAGTAAACTTTCAGGTCCGTTCGACCCAACGTCCAGAAGTGACGGCAAGGCCATATAAAGAAGTCAATGTTGCTCAGACGCTACCGCCCAGCGACGATTTGGAACAACTGAAGAAAAAGAAGCTGGAGTTGGAAGTCCGTATTGCAGAGCTGGAGATGTGGAACAGAGAAAACCAACTGAACGTACAGCACACCGACCTCACTTCAGATATAAAACAGAACTAGCACCGGATTACGTGACTATAATAGCTTAAGATATTAAGTAGTTACTTACTGCCTTTGTACTTAAGTGACGAATGACGTGCCATTTAAAAAGGATTAGCGTTAATTTGGTATCCAATTTGCATTGTACTACAATTAGCACTTTTTAAGTTTTCAATAAACATCTTCATAATGAATGGTCCAACTCATATCTTTTAACAGTTTTATATAATTAATTCGTAATTGTTTTTTTTTATACTACTTGTATTACGAGTGAGCATATTAATGAAATTCATTTTAATAGTTCCATCAAAATATTGTTAATATTTATAAAACGATTTGTAACCCCATTTGCTGGTACCTAAAATATATTTAATGGCTGTAACTACATCTGTATGAATACTTACTATGAAACTTACATGACATATGTGTATTTAAACTATTTAATAAAACAATAGATGCCTATTTCAAATGATTTTCATTTTAAACAGACTTCTAAATTTCAAAAGGACGAGGTTCTCAGTTCCACTGATTTTTTGACCCAAATTTTGCTATTGCGATAAACGCACAGTTATAGTTGTATTGGTAAGTACTTAGCCAAAATTAGCAGCCGTCACCATTATGTTACTATGATTGCTCTTAGACAGTATAGGTTGTAAGCAATAGTGATAACATTAGCCTACAAATCAACTTTCCTACACCATCATTCCCGACAGTATAGGTACTTACAGGAGACCTAGCCAAGATGCCATTCTGTAGGCTTATGTTACGATGGTACCGCGTCTACGAACAAATAAAACATGGAAGCCGCACGCCATATTAAATTGCCTTTCAAAAACGGTCCTGAATTTTAGTTGACAAGTGTCACCGTCTTCAATGCGTCACGGTAATGAATTTCAATGTCAACCTATACAAATTTAAACCGCCATTTAAAAATAGTTGTGATTGGTCCATCAAAGTTTTGATTGGCTATATTCTATAAGCATTAGTCAAAGATGTTGCGTCGACATATGCGCGGTGTTAAGAAAAGCGCTATGTCCTGCCCATCTTGGCACAATTGAACAATTGTTTTTGGGGGCATTTTTGAGCTGGCGTTAGACGTCCATGTTATTTATGGTCGCAGTACCGCGTCTAATCGTCGCAGGTATGTTTCTGGTAACGTTTGTTCAGAGCGTCAGTGGCGTCTAATTGAGCCGATCAGGCGTAAATACTCGGAGAATAGTGTTAAAACAATATACAACGTAGAAAAAAAATCGTTGTAATTAAAACTTCTATACTAGCTTCAACAAGTTTGACATTCTTTAATTGAACAAAAATCATTTTAACTACAAACTTACTTTGTAGTGCCCCCAAAATTTTAAAATGCCAGCGCATTTGTTCGGCGAGACTCGAAACTGAACGGTCGCACTCAAAACACGCGGGTTTGACCCAGCATTTAATCCGCCGAGACAGAGAATAATTAGTATTAAGAGTGGGAATACTGGGAATCTAAAACGCAAATGCAGACGATTATATAAGTAGGTAGAGAAATTAAGTAATAGGAAATAGGTACTATAATATGTTTCCTTTTTCTGCAATATAAAATTCATTTCAAGCTACCGATTTTCTTATGTATAAGGAAGATGTATGTATAGGTACCTATACCAACATATTATTATTATCATTTAAATGTACAGTGAACTAATTGGAACATTGGGCCACTCGGGAACCTTGTCGAAGTGATGTTGTAAATTCGATTGTTAGAAATATCTTACTATTTGTCATTTTAACACAGTTCTAGTGCCCTAATGTTACTATTGGTAGTGTACAATAATTTATGGTCCATTCAATTGGGTTTACTAATGTTTGGCAAATAATTTTTCCCAAAGTATCACATCGCAAACTATTTTTCCCAAATTTTCATTTGGCAAAAATTCAATTGTCAAAACAACTTATCGCAATTTTACAGTTAGCAAGCCTTTTTGTTGGCAAGCGATTGTTTAGCAAAGAATTACTTGGTCGTTTTTATTTTCCCAAAATATTTTTTGGCAAATGCATCGTTTGGCGTGACATACTAATCCCAAAATATTGTATGGCATACGATTTATACAATATTACATCGCAACCAATTTTTCGCATAAAGTCATTTCGCCGAAAGATCATATTCCAATTGAATCTTATGAAATCGTTTTATTTCCCAACTAAATGGTTGGAACTTCTATCTTTGGGCTTGGTTTTTAATTGGAACTTTTTATAATGTATATTTTCATGTAGTTGATGGTTTAGCTGGCATTTAGTTAACTAAATAATTACCAATGTTTTTGGGTATAGTTTGAGGCGAATTTTATATAGGTATGTTTATGTTTTTTTTTTAATACAAGCTCACGTGGGGTTTTATATTATGTTGATAAACAATTAAAAGTCGGGTTCTAAACAGTAATTTAGATTAAACTGATGAGGGAAAGCAATGCCGAGGGAAGAACAAAACAGTCGGTTCTGGCACTCGCCGGCCGCTGCCGCGGCACGCTCGCTTCGCTCGCTCGGCTCGTGCGCTGTATGGTCGCAGTTTCACCTAACACTCCTCCTCACTTCGCTCGTCGTCGTACCTAACGGTGGCTCTGGGATAGTTTTTTTATGAAAATGAAAATAAAAATATAGTTTTTTTTATCCGTGGCTATGTGTGCCTTCTTAGTACCTACCAATAATAAATATGAATAGTGATCATTGTGATGGATTTTTTTCTCACTTCATTTATTATGATACCAATTATTCATGATATACGTTTTTTGTTCCAGGTAAGTTCAAGCCAAAGGTTGTGCAAAAAAGTACGAAATTCCTGTATAGACCTACGAACTTTAAAATAATAATTATTATCATTTGCCAGGCTTTTGCTATAAGTAGAGCTTGCGAAGTATCAAATTTGGGATTTTTTTTTTGGAATTTAACTTATGACCAAATAAAACATTTGCTTAATAAGCATTTGCTTAATAAAATCTTGACGAAGTGAAACTTTGCAAAATAATAATTTGACCAAATGAATAAAATGAGAAATGTAACTTTGCTAAAGATTAGTTTGGGAAATGAGACTATTGCGATAAGTTATTTGGGAAGTAATATTTGGGAAACATAATTTGCCAAATGGCAGTACACCATTCAATTGTACTTAGGTACACTATTATCCTTAGACGGCCTCAGTAACGTAGCTTAATTATTCTTGTTAGTGACAATAGTGACCCTGCCTGCAAAGCTGGAAGTCCCGAGTTCGAATTTCGGTGAAGGCAGAATACAAAAATATGATTTGCTCTCCTGGTTGTTTACTCCATACGAAGCCATATATGGCCGCTATAAAATTGAACTCTATTGATTGCCATTAGAGTTCGAATTTCAACATTTTTTTTGTTTTTATGCGGCAAAGGGTTAAGAACTTATCTGTATATTTATCCAAATGTATATCTTTGCTTTGTGCCCACAACACAAACCGAGTCCTTAATACCAAGAATCATTGTGATCAGTTAATTTGCGATTCTGTTCCCATCACATGTTTAAAACGTGGATTTCTTAATTATTTACCTATCTTTGGGTGACGCAAACTGGTTTCAAGTGTTTATTTAGGCTTTATTTTTTATCCGGTCAGTATCGCATCACAAAATGAACGAAACAAAATGTCTTACATTAGAACGAGACAGAATCATGAATGTTTGTGTATATAATCACACTTAGTTTTGTAGCAGTATTGGGATCCAATATTTATATAAATAAAGTGCTTCGTGCGAATTTTGCTATTTCCGCCGCTGATCGTCGGCATTAAAATACATTGAACGGTGACTTAATAATAATAAAATACCTCTAAAACTACATATTGAATATGTTGTGGAGATTTGTTCTTGTTGCTACTCTTGTTGAAGGTAAGTAATTAACATAAGACGGCGAGATGGTGAGTGCCAGTGAGTGGTGAGCACCGTTTAGGGTTTTTGTCAATAAATAGTTCGGTTGGTGAGTTTTTTATGGAACATACAGGAACTCATCCTTTTTCATTTTATAAAAATATTATTAATTCTGATAGGTACTAAGAAGCAATTCAAGAAATAAAAAATATACCTAAATATTTATTTTGAAGCTTTGAATCAATGATTAGAAAATGTTAGTGTTACTTTTTTACAATGCGGATAATTTATTTATTTATTTATTTATTTAAGCTTTATTGCACAATCAATGAAAAAAGTACAAATGGCGGACTTAATGCCTTATGACATTCTCTACCAGTCAACCATTGGTCTAAACAGAAACTTGTATTAGGTGCAGGATTGTCAACATTGAAAAGAAATAAGAAACACAAATCAACACTACTACATTGGTTTAACAAATACACATACACATATAAATATAAATAAACCTACATATACATACATAGATAAATAAAGTACCTCACACAGTAGATAATAATCTCACAATGTCGTAACACATGTGCTTACTATAGAAAAAAACAACTGCGAAAGACTCTGGTTGTCACGGGATTCGAACAAGCTTCCTCTGCACCTCTCATATGCACCAACCTTTTCTCAATAATGAAAGCACAGACAAAGCAGAAAAGAGAGCCTTGATGACCATACCTGGGATAACTGGGAGCAAGTTATAGGGATTTGATATCGATTAAAAAGATGTCGATATAATTATAATAAAAGATGTGCTTATTGAACATTCTCGATTACAGTACAGAGGTTCGATGTCATATCTGATATCGGGCCTCTGGTACGCAGATGTCGCAGATGTCATTTTAATCAAAATGACAATTTAAATATTGATATTTTAATATTAATTTTATATTTTGTAAACTATTTTAAAATAAACGCGTAACTACCCGTTTAAACTTTTTTATTTTAATTGAAGAGTAAGTACCTAATATTTATTTATGCCGAATATCATTTTGACGTTGTCATTCACAGTAACATCGATATATTTTTAGTCGATAAAACATTTTGCTACATCACTTTCGTATAAATGCCCCGAGTTATCCCAGGTATGTTGATGACACACAATTTAGGCAACTTAGGCGCTTTGTGGTTTTTAATATACCTAATTATATTAAGTAGGTACCGCGTAAATCCACCTAACCATAGTCTGAACGCTTCCAACAATGATCCAAAAGTTAATCGAATATCTTCCTTTACTTATGATTGTTATACTATTAATCGTGTTATTCAATAGGCAAAAACTCCCCATTAATAATAAAAAATACTTGGACAAAGCCAAAATTAAGATTAGCTGCTTATTTAGGAGTTGAAATAAGTGCACCAAAGTTGCAGTATTGGACAATAATTGGGTGGTGTTACGGTATATCAAATCGACGAATTTAAACAATCCTATACTTTTTAAAATAAAAATGTAGCTAATTACTAAAAATGCAAAGCCTATACGACCTATACGAGAACCCTACACGATTACGAATAAATATAAAAACCTATTATGAGAGTCGTTGAACTTTTTTAGAAACAATGTTGACAGGTTTATTAGGATTAAAACGGTCCACGTCCGATATTCCCGAGGATCCCTACGCGCCTCACGAAGAGTTCGGTAAATTCTTCGCCACCGAATTCTGCAAGGCTAACCATGCCGAAGATAAAACTCCACAGGTCAAAGTAAGTTCATTATTTAATCCTGTGGGTTTTTAATACAATTATTTTATTAATTTATTTAATACGAATTCTGCATCAATGCTTAGTTATTGTATCAATTGAGAATTCGTATTAAAACTTGGAAATTGTTACTGTGAACTAATTAACGTAGCCAATGCCAAGTAAGCAAGTATCGTTTCTTATATCTTCATAAGTATTACTTACTAAATCTGAAGCCGCACTGACTTTGTAATCTGTTACGGTTTTGATCCCCACGATACAGGCAATGCCTAGTGTGGGGTTCACTGAAATGTTATTTTTGTGTTCTTGTTTTTTCGGTAAATAAATATATATTAATTTTTAATTTTAACTATTTACATTGAGCCCTTAACGCATTTAACACGATTAAAATTAAATATCTATGCAAAAGGTAACTATTTTTAAGATGATTACTATGTTTGTTTTCAGTTTGCAATGAAAATGTTTGCCAAGTGTTTAGACGATGTGATCGACACCGATGCTTTCTCGGAGGAATTGAGAGAAGCGGAGAAAAGTGAAATATACGATGGAGTATTCAAAAAGTAAGTGCTTATCACACAGGTGACATAAAGACATATGTATGTACAAGTACCCATCAAAATATTGTTTGTAGCACCACTAATAGTTATACCTTATCTCGTTGGCTCATAAATAATGTCAAGAATAAATATTGGTCTAAGTATTATCTACAAAATATGAATAGATTTGTAGTTGAAATTATAAAATATATAGAATTAAACTGCATAAACTGCCATAAATAATAATTATAGCTCTATAATACCCAGGAAACTAAGACAAGGTTGCATCAGGTGGGTATCAGTCTATCAAGCGTGGTAGAAGAAGGGTTGGAATTATCTCAAGACTATGTGTGTTGGTCACAGTTGAATTGTTCTTTAAACTATTCGTTACTCTAATCTTAATTTATAGTACTCTGCTGATATGTGCATCAGTTTATCTAGTGACGAAGCCGATGGTGCAACTGACCCTGGGTCTGTTTTACCATTCCCGAATGAAATATATCTGTCAGATAAAATTTAGATGTTCTTTATTACCTTCTGAAACAGGCCGTAAGACGCTCAAAAATTATATAGCTGTATTCCTGCCTTAAATACCTTGTTATTCTGTTTTTCCCAGGTACTGTGCCAAAGCTCCTCTAGTGAAGGAATGCGTACGATGCCTGGTCGATGGCATGGATCCGTATCTGCCAGCAGGAACTCCTCCCACTGCACTGAGGAGTATCGACACTCTGATCGACTTCGGTTGCGATAATAATGGCGCTAGATTAGCCTGTAAGTAACTACGTCTGCATCATTAGGATGTGTTGGCGACGTGTTAACGTTTGAGTCTATATCTGGAAAATTTACATTCTGTACTGTAAACTTAGTACCTACATACTGTTTTATTGAATTATCTTCTAAATACCTACTTAACATGAACTGATAATGTTGTCGTTTACATGTCGTTTTTGAGATTGAAAAAAAAAATCTTTTGACCGTGCTATTTGATATGCAATCAATATCTAGTGGCTTATGATGGTCCCGTTTTATCGACTTGTCGTGCTTTATCATGACACAGCTCATACACGCTCGATATATAATAAATCACGGCGGTCAAAAGATTAATTATTTGATTCTACTCTATCGTACATTTATTTGCAGTGTTCTTTAAAGAAAATGGCGCAGACTGCGTTCGCGACATATTTTTTGATATCATGTTCTGCCATGAAGACATGCAGTCTAAAATCAGCAAACTAATTAATGTTTCTGAAGAAATTATACTCGTAGCGAGCTTACTGGTGGCATCCGAACAGGTATCTGACTACACAAGTAGTGCTTTTAAACTACCGTTTTTCGTATAGGTGAAAAACTTAAGAAAGTCACCTGTTGTACGTGTGAGTGACGTATTCGAATAGAGAACACATATTTGAAATTAGTAACACAAACAAAACAAATGCCTATTCGAACACGTCACTCACACATACAACAGGTGACTTTATTAAGTTTTTCACCTATAATATCCTTGACTTTGGTATGTTGGTACCGATATACTTTAACCTATATGATGTACATATTTTAAGAAGATTAGACATTTACAGAAAACGAGTAATTTCTATTTTAAATGCACATATTTATTTTTATCAAGACGTATTTTTATATGTCATGTCATAGAAAATATAGAAATTAGATTTTTTTAATAAATATTATGACAATTGTCGTTCTTATTGATTACAGGATAGATGTATCATAATGGACCAGGGTTTGACATGCTTGGTGAACGCGACAACAGTTTGCCCGAATTCCACCCACAAAAAACTAGCTCAGGAGTTACACGATATCTATTTAGATAATATATCCTGTTCTGAAATGAGTAAAGTTTACACAGCTTACAATGTGTGGATATCGAATACGACCGAATATTTAAATCAGGTAGGTACCTACTTAAGAATTGCATATTGTTATGAAGAAATAAATGATATACCTACCTGTTTGTTATTATAAGTGTTATAACACGGAAAATCTAGAACGCTTGCTAAGTTACCAACCAACTTAACCAACACCAATAATAATTTATAGATATCATATTGAATTGTCAGATCAGATAATTAAAATTGGAGGCTTCAGAATTTATGAGACTTCTGGGGTTGCCTTTAAACCGAGAAATTTATTCAACTTTTAGTTAAATAGACTCGTTCCTTCTTATTTCTATGTTCTTACGCTAATGTTGACATATTTATAGGAGTACTCAGAGGAGCCGAAGGATCAGTAGACGCCACTGAAAAAAATAAATGTTGCGTTTGTGAGAAGCATCGATCAACTAAAGAAAATGAAACGGAAATCAGTAGTATATGTTTGGATACTGGCTGAGCCTGAGATTGGAACAGAGAAAGCGAATTGAACGGAAAGCATTTTCCGGCCATCCCTTCGAATAGTAAGACGAAGGTTTATTTGAAATCCTTCGGCCTAGTCGAGCTCTACATGACCCTAAATAAAAAAAAAATACCTTTTTATGTTATTTATCCAAAGAGTAAATTATTCTGGATATGTTTAAGATTGTTTTCATGATATTGTGTACATTTTTTGGAAAGTAATAAATAACATACCTACCTACTCACTACCTGATTGAATGAGCATCGATGATTCAATTTATTAATTTCAGTGGAGTAGTAAAGAATCATAACACAATTAAGTTCCAAAGTATCAATTTACATTACGTATACATACGGTACGGTACGTCGCTCTTCTACCCCTAATATTAAATAGAATTAGAATTACACTTGTAATTTAAGCTTCTTTGCTAATTGTTATGATATAGATGGGTTACTACTTACATAAATGTAGCAAAATAATTACATATTACCTACCAATTATATCCTGTGTTGAAGTAGGTACATGTTTAATAAGACTACCACGCTACCTGTATACTCCTGAAGGTGCGTTTAAACTAAAAGAGCATTCGCTGTTCTAGCGCCCGTTCTAAGAAATCAACCAATCACGTTTTGTGTACCGATCGAATTTCGTAGAGTGGGAGGTTAGAACAGCGAATGCTCTTTTAGTTTAACCGCACCTTGATGCAAGTGACGAATTGAATCTTGCGATCGCCAAATTCGCCACCACTAACTGAAATATTAGGTACCTACCTAGGCAAGATACCAATCGCTAACGCTCAATCACACGTACAACGTACAAAATACAACTGCCTTCGTCACACTAGTTAATAAAACATAGTGACGGAAAACGAAAACTACGCTACGCTACTGATCGTTAGCGGCTAGCATCTTGTCTATGGCTACGTGAACCATACGTAGAAAAAGTAAATTTCGGCGGATTCGTTGGATCGTTACTTCTGATACGTGATTAAATAATTATGGTATCTCATGGATCGTGACCCAAAAAACTGGTTTTAGTAGTAGTATTACTTTTACCTGATCAGCGCTTTGTCTTTAAGTTGCTAACGGTAAGTACCGTAACGTCCATACGATCATACGAAATTTCTTGTCACTAGAACGAGACAAACAGCTTAAACGAATGTCGTACTTAATTGCAGAAATCATTAAAGTATATAAAGTACAGCTCTGGGACCAAGTGTATCAGTTATGTTTGGCACTGATTCTTTGCATTAAAACATTATCTGAGGAATAACTGCGTAGATACGTCATGTTGTTAAAATTAATATTTCTTGCCACCGTAACTGTAGGTAAGTATTAAGATTTACATTGAGTTCATTTTATTTAGTATTTTACTTTTAATTTCTCTTATATAAGTTATAACATTCAGAAAACTGCTTGTATTTGACGAGTTCAGGATAGACATATGTTTTCACTTAAAACACTTAATAAGTCACATAACTCAGCGAGGAATTGCCACCAGCATCCTCGGTATAACAATGCCATAACGCCCAATCTTTAGTTATTTATTATACAAGGGGGCAAAGTTGTTGTTTAACTGTCGTGCCAATATTGAGACCTGAGCTAGCGAAAGATTCCAAAATTGAGCCACGAGCGTAGCGAGTGGTTCAAAAACTGGAATCTTGAGCATTGCGAAGGTCTCAAGGCACGAGAGTTGAACAAACTTTGCCGCCAAGTGTAATACAACTTTTTTCCCCTCACTATCGCGAGGAAATATGATTACAAATCTCATCCAAATGTAAATTAACTTAAAGAAACTATTTGAAACTCAATGTCGAAACGTATCGTAGAATAGAGTTACTTATGGAAATTAAATAGGGGAGACCAGGTATAAAAGTAACGCGGGATGAACGTAACAAATTCATTTAAAATTTTTCTACGACATCTATGCGAACGTCCTTCAGGGCATTAGATGCCATTTCGATTCCCCCCTAACCTCTGTTACACCCACGGTGCTGTGACGGCAGGTTATGCGTGTAGTGCTATGGTCCCAGAAAAATGCATCAAAAGTAAGTTTTTAACGATTTTTTCAATCTTAGCTAGATTTTTCATGGCAAACGCTATAGCTTGCGTTTTGCATGGGTGTTGTAAAGTCACTAATCATTTACAGTTTGAGTGTTGCAAATCAATGTTTTAATTATGCTTTTTATGTTTTTTTGCTACGTGTTTGTGGGATTCTGGAAATTCGACACCCAGGGATGATTGAAACAACTTGTTACTTTCATCCCGATTTCCAAATTGGAGACTCATTGGTACACCTATGTGCTAGCGTTTATTAAATAACTCATATACTTAGTGCCTTTTTGTTGCAGAATGTCTAATATACACAAAATAACAACAGACAGAAGTCCACCAAAATATAAATTATAGCGTTAGCTGCAATTGAGGTGATCCTTTTTTGAAATGCCCTACAGGAACACAGCAAAGACGTACCAACTGGCTCACATCACTTTATATAGACATGTAAAGTAAAGGAAAGCTTTACTTAAAAGTTCAGCGGCACTACCCAAGGCGGGATTTGTTTCAGGAAACAAATATTCACTGTCAATGAGGAGTTAAACACATTTTTTTATCATATTAGGTACATTGTATGATTAGCTTAGTAGTATACTCAGAAATAAGGACAATGCAGGAAGCATATAATTCCTTGGATTACACCTAAGCATTTGTTTATATGCCATTTAGAATAAGACAGAAAGTTGATTGCGCTCACATCACTCATATATCCTATAGGTATAAATTGATTTCGTCTCATATAATACCTAATGTTAATTACATTCATTCATTGTTAATGTTCGTCTTTGAGATAGTGATATTGTAAGACTGTAGATTACTTAAAAATACTAATTACACATAATTATATTAATTATTTTATAGTTATTTATTTTGTTTCTATTATCCCTATGCACTGTTACAACCAGCCCTGGGAGTAGGGATAATTGCAACAAATTCCATCCTTCACTGTGAGCCATTTTTCTGTAAAACTGTTCGATGTATGAAGTTTATTTTGGTACCAAAAGATACATGAAATATGTGTCTATTGCACACAAACATGCAAAGTTTGACAACTGCTACCAAAAAAATATAAAAAATCAAAAACTGAAAATTGTTACGTTCATACCTGGTCTCCCCTATTGCCAATGGCTTACAAAGTCACATGAGAAACGACCAATTTAACATGTGAGCTCCGATTGCGCATGTTTACTACGGTCATACAGATCCACTTATACTAGGCAGTAGGGGGCTATAGGAATTAGAGAAATGTCAAATTACTTTATTCACAAGTGTATAAAAAGCGTTTTTACCCGCTCGTATTAAAGGATAAACGAGCGCTTTACGAGCTAGTGAGGGGAAAAGATATAAGTTAGGTTAGTTAGATTTAAATAAATACATAAATACTAATGTAAGTACTTCATGAAATTGATGAAATAGAAGCTGAAATAGAACTATATAAATAATTGTTGTCATTGCGCGTATGAAGACATTCATATTAAACAAATGACTTGTCTAACTGGAAGCGAAATTTAAGAAAAGGCAAATTAATAGAAAACTTATATACCTACTCGTACTTTGTGTAATATGCTTGTGATTATGTTGTAGATTTTCATGTTAAATAATACCTAGTTATCGCCACACCGAATACAAATTGAACTCAATAACATTGAATATTATTTTAGACACGGAAACCCCTTACTGCATACGAAGTCATATATGGCCGCTATAAAATTGAACTCTATTGATTGCTATTAGAGTTCAAATTTCAACAATTTATTTTTTTATTTATGCGGTAAGGGGTTAAGTCTATCAATATCGACCGAAGGTGACCCGTAAAATGTGCACCTATAATTAAACATTTATCTCAGAAATTGACATAGTTAAGTACTGTGAACAGGACAAAACAACAACAATAGTAGGTACTATACTCGTATGTATATATAAGTTGGCTAACTCACATATTATTATCAGTTCTCATTTTATTATGTTTGTCTAAAATGAACTGAATTGTGTGTGTAATATTTTAAGGGCGTTTATTAAATACATATTATATTTAATTTCATTATGACAGTCTCCATAGCCAAATGGCTTGTTACCTTGCCTACGAAGTAGGAGGGGCTGGCTTTAAATTCCGGCGAGGGCATTTGCTTGTGTTCAGTATTTATTCTTTGATCATAGGCTGTTCTCTAAATATTTAAGTGTCTTAGATACTTATTTATATGTAAAAATGTTACAGTGAAGTGACCTGTCTACAAATAACCCTCACCATGTAGCACCTTCAGATACTTGTACCAATTTATTTTTGACAGGTGTGTTAGGGCGCTCCACATTCGATCTTCCTAATGATGATGAACTATACAGCGAGTACAATAAACAAGTCGCCGCTGTATATTGTAATGCCACTCATGCTGAAGACAAGACATCAGAGGTAGAGGTAAGATAACTAATAAACTACACTCGCGGTCAATGAACACGGGTCAGGTGATTTTTTTCATAGAAAATACTGGAAACATGCAGATTACAAATATTTTAAATAAATATTTATAATACAAGTGGAACCGTTTTTAATATCAGATTGTATTGGAATTTCCCTGAAGTTTTCACCCAATTGAAAGACACGGAACTTTATCGTCAGATGACTCCGTAGATATAAAAATGGCATCTCATGATTAAAAAACTCTTATTACCATACATTTTAGGTGGTTTTCTTAAACGGTCTAAATTTTTGTCTATACAAACCGACCTAACGACAATTTCTAAGTTTTTTTGGATTTATTTATAAGGGAAATTATAATACAACCTGATTTAAAAATAGATTTTACCTACACTACAAATATTTTGAAAAAATATTTGAAATCTCCATGTTTGCATTATATTCTATGAAAAAAACCACCCGTGACCCGTATTCAATGTATTCCTTGACCGAGTGTGCAACTTATGAAGAATTTTAGCAGTGACGTTTAGACAGTCAGATATTTCATCACAACCTGATTAATTTTATTATCAATCAAACTACTATTTAGCACTATTTACGAATCTCTTAAAATTGTGCCCTCCATCGTCTGCTTTACTGTTAGCCGCTAAATTGCGTAGTCATGTGTCATATAATTATGTGTAGTAGTGAATTTTTTTAAATTAATATCTAGCTCTAGAAGGTACAAATATAAAAATATGAGGGTAACAAACATTACATTAATTAGTCCCGTGGGGGAGGCTGCCCAACACTGGGTTTATTATTGTCTTTATTTAAGCTTAACTCTTACAGCATAGGTACAAATGTAGGAAATTAAAATCACGCCGAAATATTGACTATCCTAATTATCCTGATAATTAGGGAGATTGCTTACCTAGTAACTATTATAGCCATTAACTATTCTTAATTGGTTAAAATTGTTTTCCATTCTAGTTTGCCCTTAATACATTCACTAAGTGTCTGACCAGGCAGATCAATTATGTCACTTTCATGACAGAATTACAAGAAGCGGATGGCAACGGAACCTATGAAGGAGTAATCAAGAAGTAAGTGCTGTTATGCTGTATATTACACTCAGCTTCCTATGAACAGATAAACAAGAACCGGAATTCTTCATAGCAAAAACTAAACTGTCAGAGGCATTGACCGAGGTGTTTTATCGACTATCAATAAATAATTGACACTTAACGATCAGTCGTTTGTTTTTATTTATCTTAATCAGGATTTTAGGTACGTTTTATACAGTGGAGGCAGATTAATAGGGACATAATTGTTTTGTTCTATGCCATTGTAATTCAAATTATTTTGAAGGGACTAAGTATGAAAAGTTAATCGAAAATGGAATACACATTTTTTTAAATATGTTTAAAGTTAGTTAAACAATTATTGTACACCGTGTTATTCAAAACATAATTAGTCGACAGTATTTTTAAACAAAATACAACATAGTATATATGTATATAGTAATTATGTTCCAAATTAATTATCTGGCCGCCACTGTACCCATCGTATAGGTATACATATACCAATAGCCAAAAGCTGAATTACAATATTTTAACGATGTTTCATTGAGTATAATTTTGGTTATCGATAGTCGATAAGCGATAAGACACTTCGTTCAATCCCTCTGACAATTAGATTTTTACTATGAAGGATTCCGGTCCTTGCAGATTAATCAAACTTGTCAAAGATATGGCGCAGACATAATATGTATGATATTATGTATGCGCGGTACATCATAATTATTATGAAAAGCGACACGCACTGCCCACCGCTGCACAAATCGTACAATTGTTTTTGGAAGCATTTTTGAGCTTGAGTCACTCATCATCTGCCAAGTCTCAAATAGTCACAGTAGAGATTTTTAAATACGATTCAGTTACGGCTCACGTTGCTGCTGACATTTCTATTTTCCTAGTGACTTCAATTCAAAAGGCGTTAATACTATTCTAGGTACTGCGCTAAAGCTTCACAGCTAAAGGAATGTGCTCACGACCTGGTAGATGGAATGGCGCCATGTTTATCACCAGTATGGTTCGCATTGCAACGAAGAGTATCAACACCCTGGCCGATTTCGTTTGCGATAACGAAGGAGCTAGGATTG